>VZTX01021846.1:0-83564 GCA_013400915.1 Pardalotus punctatus | reverse complement strand
AACCTAGCAGCAACCACTGAGAGTGGCGAGGGCTAGACTAAGCAATAGGCCTGTGGGAGTTTTTCAAAACAACCCGCGCCCGGCAGTTTCTCCCGGCTGCTGGATGCACTTAAAGCTACAGGACCACATTTCTAAGCACATATGCAAACGATAGGGAATACAAGTATCATAACATCACCCCAAGACATCCTCCAAGAAAAACATCTGCAGCTAGCAATACTTTCTGTGAATGTTCAAGTTATCAAGTGTAGATGTGGTGTCAGTATTGGTTTGGAAGGTTTTCCATCACCAGGGATAAGTGGAACAGAACTTTTGCCAGCTTAAGTACATCCTAAGTCTGTTATCACCATCGGCTTTGTGCATGAAAATTACAAAAATTTAAAAGTGAGAAGTTCTTTGCATTTTTCCCCAGTGTCTGTGCTAAGACCATGTCATGACTAGATCATAATGCTGTGTGTCTATAAAACATATGGTACAAGAATGGTTGTTAAAAAATGTGCAGAGTAGAGCCAGAGTGTGCATTCTTGACTACATTTCTGCAATATACGCGTAAAAAAACCACACAACTTGTAACGTGTGTGCTGACAAATTCTTTGCTCCGTCATATTCCATTAGACTTGTCAGCTCTCAGTGGGGTCATTACTGGAGTGTTTAACTTTTCAACTGAGAAGTACTTCAAAAAGCATTTTGCTTAGAGATAGATATGTTTCAATGCAAATTATACTAGAGGACAAGAATAAGTTTATTTTTATTTTCAAATTCAGAGATTGTTCAAAACTCCATGGGCTAGGTAATTTAAAATGCTGAGCATAGAGTCACTACTCTGCAAAAGATGGTTGAACGGTTTCAGTGAATTAACAAAATGTGTCACTTACTTTGTAGCTAAAGTATGTGGCAGTTTATCTAAAAGGAAGGTTAAATCACTGTTATCCAGTGCAGTGTATAGAAAGCATCCCATTTCCCCTTAACTGTTTAATCCAGACAGCACTGGTTGTTTTGTCCATCTTCTGATATAACAGCTACACTCACACATAAAATGTTTGTTCCCTCCTTCCACTTCCCTGCCACCCTGACCCCAAATACTGGAGCTATGTCAATTTTTTAAACTGAAGAGCAATTAAAATGCAACAGGTTTCAAACCATGTTAGACTAAATCTGTGCTTACATGCTGTACTGGTTCAAGCTCTAAGAACAGATGCGAGAAAGCAGTGGAGTAGAAGGCTGCATTAACTGTAAGTGTCAAATATTAATTGAAGGTGTTTTAGAGAAAAATACATGACGCTGGGTTTGACAGCCTGAGGAGGTGAGGCTACTGCTGCTGCTCCATGCCCCCAAGTCCAAACAGTAGCAAAGATGAAGATATATTCCCAGTAGGCACATACACAGAGCACACACATAACACCAAATATATACCGAGTTGTCCACACCAATCACAGACACTCAAAGCCCTCACAGGAACACAAACAGCACCAGCGGCCTCATTCTGTCCTCTTGTCTGGCTGGACACGATGAAAGTCCACTAGTGAGAGTGGACACACCTATATCTATACATGCACAAATAGTAGAGAACCCATTCCCAGGAAAGAGTTAGAAAGGAATTTAATAAGAAGACAGGACAGATGTTGTTCATCTGGTGCAGGACATAACCAAACAAACTTATTAGCCAGCAAACTATTTACATGTGACTGTCCTTTTTATCCCTCTATATCTCTATTTTTTTGTTCTTGTTCCTCCACAAATCACCTAAACTCCTAACTTGTCTTTCCTTTGGTTTCTCCCCTAGACATCATCTAAGTCCTGTGCTGTCCCAAATTCCTTTTCCCCATATCTTATTATGTGTTCTACATACCTAGACAGCAATTCCCATTATACAGAAAGATGGTTATTCCTCCTGAGTCCTTATTTTGAGTTTCTGTCTGCTGTTATACACCCCTGTGTTCATCTGGAGCTAGGCAGATGGACCTATGGTGGGCCTGGGAGTAGTCTGTCAGGGTATTATCCAGGCTAGAATAATTTTTCCAGTGTCTCCCTGAGCTCTTCTGTGGGTGTGAAGATGAAGTTTATCACATAACCCAACAGGGCAACTCAGCAACAGACAGACTTGGACGTTTTGGCTTCTTAAAACAGCACTATAAGGCTGAATTGTACAGTAAGTCCTCATGCTTTAAAATAAGGAATTCTGGTATTTGTCCAGAACTGAAAAAGTACTACATGCAAAATGATACATTTTCAAGTGCATGTTACAAGGACCAGCAGCAAGGGAAGGATATTTATGAACCCATGTATTGCTGGCATGAGATTTGTTTGAGCTAAAAAGTCACCATCAGATAGAATGAGATATCATTGTTTCAGTCTGAAAAAACCCTGAACTCATACAACAACAAAAGAAACTCTTTTAAGTAAACATATATTCCTATGTTTTAAGTGAAGGTATGCATATTGTCTTGATCAACAGTTGCTAATATTATGTCAGAGTAATTAAAATACTTGCAACAATCATAATGTTTAATGGCCATATTTGGAAATAAGGTGCTGGTTTGAATAGTTTATGGAGATTAAAGGGGATTGGCCCTGTTGTAAAAATATGAGAAATTCTGATTAAAAATCAAAGCACATTGGGGCAGCTGAGCAGTTAATGATTCTTCTTACCTTTAGGGAGAGTCAAAATAATACTGATTTACCTGACAAACAGAGGATTTCCCTGTTACCATCCCTGTCTTCTGTGTATGTCTGCAGAACACAGACATCTGAAAACTGACAGGCTGATGTTTCCACAGTATTATATTCTTCACTGGGAAAAGAAAAAAAAAAGTGGGAATTGTGTCTAAGTGCAAAAGCCTTAAAAATAAATATGGGGAAAAAAAACCCACAAAAAAACTCACTCAGCTCCCTTGTCCCAGCCTTACACATCTTAGCTACAGGGTAACTCAGTTATCTAGACACCAGTGCTGTTTCCTCATTACCAGTGATATTTCATTGAAATATGAAATTTTTTACACTATTCAGAATACATACAGTAGATTCTATAAAATGTTGATGCCTGTCAATAGCAAATAGTGTACACATTCTTTACAATACTTCAAGAAATTACGTATTAAATTAATGTTTAAATGCATGAAAAAGATCAGGACAGGATGAAGATAAATCTGACTTTCAAGAGCTTTATCAATTCTATCAGGATTAAATCCACAGATGTTGAAATGAAATATTCTTTCTCTGAAAGCACCTGTTGTAAATATTTTAAATTAAAATGGTTTATTCTGGAAGAGCAAAGGATTTTTGGTCATGGGATTTTTTTTTTGTTTGGTTGGTTTGTTTTTTTTTTTTATCTTAAGCCTGGCCTTTTTTATAAATTTATAAAAAATTCACAGTTGGAATGGTCATTGTTTGAGAAGGTCATCTATCAGCCAAAATCAAAGAAAAATAGGCAAAACAGAAGTAACAAAATGAAGGTTGAGCAGGCTTTAGAAGAGTTTTTATAAAGCATATGTTATTACTGGCAAAATAAATGTTCACAACAACTTTGGTGTTGTAGTGGGAAGGTAGAAAGATGCCACAGCCCATATGAAGTACCTGACTATGTTTCCATGTTGAAGTTCCTTGCTCCCTTCTCAGATAATCGATTTTTTATAAAACAAACCTAAGTATTTCATCAAATAAGTCACATCATGAAAGTCATATCAACCACACTAGAAAAATTTATTTGTTGATTTATGTTCTTTGTCAACTTTGTTTGAATATCATGTTGTTACTTTGTAGGCAGTTTCAGTTATTCCTTTAGACCATAAAGTACACTATAAATGAATAAAAGCAAGGTTTCAGAATCTTACCCATTCCTTAAAATAGTTGAAGTAGCTTTTAAATTCAGTGGTAATGCAAGTATCAAAATACAAATATTAAATATATCTGCATTGCTAACAGGTAGGAATCAATCCTGCAGGCCCTTGAATTTTGCTGGTTTTCAGTGAAAGCTCTTACAAGTAGAGAAAAGTTAAACACAGTGCTCTGGAACAGGACACCTAACATAGCAAGTCACATATAAAATATTAGTGTTTCTCTTTAGGCAGCACTCAGATTCATCCTGTGCCCTACCATACACATGTACACACAGAACAGCTTTATTTGTACATTTGATAAAGTTTATAACCCATAGCAGAAGTTTTGTATGCTCCTGCAATTACTGATTGTCCAACCTATGTAATATATTGTGGACTAACAAGTGCCCGATCCTCAGAAATATAAGCAGAGCTTTACATTATATGAAAATTCAGTCTGTCAATATCAGATCTGCTCACTTGCAGGGCATTAAGTATGTTCGTAAATATTTGCAGGGTACAGGATCTCAGGATCCTTTCACATAAATTCTGGGTATTCTGTACAAAAAAAGTCAAGGAAAGGTATTTTTAATAATTTCAAGAAAATTGGCAGTATGGAATTAAGTGCATTTTTTACTCTTTCAGATATCAAAATTAATTCAGTACCTAATGCCAAATGCTTCTGGAATTGATTTGCAAGCACAGGAAGAGGATTAATATCCTTTTGTTTTTTTCCCCCCCGATTATTAAGGTTGAGAATAACTGTACAGATTGCTTATTGCCTATGGGCACATGCAATGTGAAAAAATTATTACTGAGCAGCTTATTTCAACATTGCTACAGAACCTTTAAAAATACCTTTTGTGAATTTAAGGATTCTCAGTATCAGTGGAAGTCATTGTAAGATAAATTTGTAAAGGCAACTCTCTTTTATTTTCAGATTCACGACCTCTACCAGATGTAGCCCTAACAGGGAAGTGTACCCGAGAATGTGATGAATATGGCCACTCAGACTCCTGCTGGATGCCAGTCCGCACTTCTCCGGAGAGAAAGCAGAAGAGCCAGCCAAAACTCTCCACTTTCATGCCTGTCGATGAACGGGGCAGTCAGGAAAAGCTGGCCAATGGAGAAGCCTCCCTCATGGGTGATCGCAACAGAAACCTCCTTAACAAAAAGTTGACCTCATCCTATGAGACCTTCAGCGCAGCTAGTTTCAGCAAAAATGAAGAAGGCAACCCAGAGGATATCCCCCTTACACAGACAGGGGAATACAAGCCATCTCCTGTCAATACTCTAACTAGAAGAGAAGTTTACCTGTAGGCTAAAAAGCAGCAACAAAGTTCTTTCATAATATAAGAAAGAAAAGGGGCAAAATCTTAAAATCACAACAATTTTAAGAAAAAATGAGAAACAAAAAAGAGGGGGCCACCAAAGAGACAAAAGATCTGCCTGCCACTTCTGCCTCCATAGCAGGCATGTAATTATACTGTCTGCCTGACTATACTGTACAATGTAGAAAACATTGTTGTTACTTGCATGTCTAATTCCCCCTCGCTGATTTTTATTTTCCTAGATCTATGGTTGCAAATTCCTCCCATAGTAGCAAGCTTGATTAAAAAGAACACAACACGCTGTTGTTTCCCCTCTGCAGAAGCATGAATTAAGCCACTCATTTTGTTTGTTTGTCATCTGGCTTGTTGAGGATAACAGGTCAGGGAAAATATATTCAAAACATATCATCTGAATATTGCTGATCCCCACCAGGGACAATCCTTCAGAAACCATAAAGATATAGGATAAATATAAAGGAATAATCATTAATAGGCACTTTGTGAAGACCACAGCTTTAATATTCTCACCTCTCATCTGAGGCTGGAAGCAACAGAAATATGTTCAGCCTGAGACTGCAGTCAAAAACATGGAATACTTTCCTGTGATTCATGAACTCTGGTTCTGTTTCATCCATTGAACAAATGTGTCTTGCTGTGTCTCTTTCTCTCCTTCTCTTGTTCTCTGTAAGGATTATTTCAACGTAAACACAATTACTAACAGTTATACCATAGGATAGTAATGATAAACTGTTGAAATCATTATTTTGGGCAAGACTAACATCTAGCTGGGAAGATTGTAATAACAAAAAGGCCAAAGATCACACAATGGATCAGGGGAACTGCTAAGTATTGGGGCTTGACTTAGAAAATTAATGTATTCACAAATAAACATGTACTCGTAACACACCTTCAGTTATATTTTGCACAGCAGCACAGTTCACAAGCCCAGATGACAATTTTTTTTTCCCAATGTGGTTCAGTTGAATGCCCAAAGGAACTGATGTGCATTTTTTTGTAATGACATGATATGTTGCAGCAGGTGCTGCATATGATATGCTGCATATGCCAGTTCCAGGGAATTTTTAAGATCAAAATTTAAAAAATAGTAGTAGAAGAGAAAGCTATGTTAATGAGAATGCTTGATGGGAGGGAAAAGGTGGACAATGGGATAATGCAGTTACAAGAGAACATTACAACTTGGATAAAAAAGCTTCTTTTCAGATTGCAAGGCATGGTTGGTAAGTCTTTTGTCACCAGTGTTGCAGATTATCAACTGCTTCTATTATGTCAAAGATGATAATAATGAAAGCTTTCTTGAAACCAAGTGCATTAAAACCAAGAGAAGTGCAATACTAAATGATGTCAAGACTCAGAACATTTAGCATAAGTAAAAAATGGTCTGATAAACAGTGGTATATACCTAGCAGGTCAAGATGAGTCAAAAGGAGTCCAAGCTACTCTGATATGCAAGAACTGTAATAAATCTCATGGTGAGTGCTTCTTGAAAGGAAGAGGAAATGAAACACGTTTTCGTGCAATAAAAGCAACAAAACATGCAGAATGTCAACCAGTTGCTTTATAGTTGATGCTGTAATAATAATCACAGACCAAGCCCAGACACTCAGACAAAAGTGACAATCAAACAACACAGCAAGGACAGCTCAAGGAGGGGGAAAGCATTCAGGTCCCTGGCTGTTTAACCTGGCGTGAAGGCACGGTAGATGGCTCTCTAGTATGCTGTAGTCATAATGTAGGTTTGGGTAGTTTCTTACTTTGAAGAATTGCATAGAAATAACCTTAAAAAGCCTAAGGTAGAAGTTGGTAAATCAAAACAATTCATCACATTTATCTTTTGAATTCACTTCTCCATGTAGTGGGGTATGCCATTACTGGCCTTTTCATTCTCCTCTCTCAAGTTTACTTTCTTCAAGTAACATTAGTTTGTGTATAACAGTTATGATGAATGGGCACATTTTAGAAAGAAAATATTAAAATAAAAGATTAAAAATGATTGAACATTCTTATGTTTAATTATTTAAGTAATATGGAGAGATGCAAGCTAGTACTTTGTTATGAGACTGCATATAGCAGTTACTGCTTTGTATAATCTGTAAGTACCTGTTTAAAAATGCTTCTAAAAATGCTTATGTAATATATACACATTTTTCTTGCACGTTTCAAGAGAATACACAATTGCATAACACAAACGTTCAACATAATTTCCTTTAATAAGATTTTATTTAATAATACACACAAGAAAATAAATTAGGTAGCTGGGTTCCATATATTCTTAGACACTTTTTCTACAAAGTTAATAATACAGGTCATAGACCTTCAGATTAAATGGATCAGCAGTCACTCACCAATTTTTGCGCCACATAAGACAGTCATGAAATAATTTTCTTGTGTGCATCTCCTTAGATCTAAAATGAGTGTGAAAGAATTTTTTAAAAAATTCTATCTACTGTAAGTATTCACAGTAATTCTAGTGGAAATAGCCACTATTAATATGCTGATTACTCTTCTGACCTGGCATGACATGCAAATATATTTTGTGTTTGTATTTTTCCTCTTTATTTGAAATAGGTTAAATCTGGTGCCACTCCATAAATAGAGTGCTTTTGTATAAAAAATAAACAAATAAAGCTATAAAAAATAATTAGAGTGAATGCAAAATATGCAACTGTGCCTTTTATACCTATTATTATGGTAAAGTGGTAGATGGGTTTGGACACTGAGGGGTAAGGGGCTATTCCCAACTTTTTTGAACCTGTATATTTACCTGTGTTTATTTTCTGAGAAATTATAAATAATATATTTAAAAACAAGCCTTTTGCCAAACTCAGTTAATGGACCAGTCTTAAGCATTATTAACACAAGGCTGTGGTTTAAGTAAGTCTTGAGGATTTTTTTATTACTATTTGTGTGGGGTTTGGGGTTGTTTTAATTTGTTTTTAATCTGCTGCCTGGAAAAGTATGATCAGTCTATATGATAGTTATTTAGCAAGGTGTCACCAGTTCATGTTGCCAGGAAAATTGACAATTAATTTTTTTTTTAATTGCTTTTAGCCTTCATCACATTTTAGTTGTACAGCATAGAAATCATCTATTTTTTTCCCTTCCATGGGAAACTCAAATGAGCTTTGCATGATTTTACATTAGGGCACCTTTATAGATTGATGCATTAATATATAACTTTATATGTATTAGAAAGTTCAATAGCTTTGGTCTAAAATCTAAGGCTCATTCCAGATCTCAGACCCACTATGTTTTCTGAATATGGTTTCTGACTGGCCTGCTGCCTGAGTTTCAGGAAAAAAAAGTTAAACATTATTTTTATGTGGGGGAAGAACTTAAATGGGATTGAAATTATTGGCTGAAAGGCTACCCTAGAAGTTGTCAAGCAGGAAAATCATGAATATGGATAAAGATCTTGCCACAAAGCCAGCCATCACCAAACACTTGTAAGGAAGTTGAACAACAAAATATGTTTCCTTCTGTTTCATTGGTGATAAATACAGAGTTTCATTAAAATAAGAAGCAGATGAAAAAACAATAGAAATGAAAGTGTATCAGTTAAGTTTCATTGCTGACTGAAAGAGCATTAAACACTAGGAAGAAGACAACATTCACCAACTATCTGGGGTATGCTTTCAGACAACTTTTTCCTAAATTTTAAAGCACTTGCATTCAGTGTGGTACGATCTGTTTGTAATATTAATCATTGACTATTGTTCTGCAACTTGGATGTTGATAGTGAAGCAGAGAACAATTTATCATTGTTTATTATGAGTCACTATGCACGCAACTATGCTAAACATGGCAAAATGTATTAAACGCTAGTCCACCTCTATTTATGAAATATTTACATAATTTAATTTGCTTTTGTACAGTTTTATGTAAATAAATTGCTTGTCATTTTTTGTCTCTGCAAATTAAAATATAACATGTTCAACTGGTTGCCAATTTGCCAG
Organism: Pardalotus punctatus; assembly: GCA_013400915.1. NCBI lineage: Eukaryota > Metazoa > Chordata > Aves > Passeriformes > Pardalotidae > Pardalotus > Pardalotus punctatus. Next base: position 74,444 of record VZTX01021846.1, on the reverse strand, counting down.
TTTACTTTCTTGGATAGTCTATTCCCATTTTACTGGATTATATCACATGCTAGTTTCAGTGTTTAACTGGCATTTTGAATGGCAAAGGTGACACTGCCTTAGTAACTGGCCACTGATTCAGCTGCAGATGTAGCTGAGGTTTTTCCTGTCTACAGGAAGAAATTCAATAGAGGCTATTGTCACTCAGGACAGCACACAGCTACATTCATAGCAGAAATACAGTACTTGCAACCTGAGCAGTTGTTTTTGATTACTGTTCAAAAGCGCTTATTTTTGAGATGTGTTTTCAAAACCTTCCTATTAAGTGGAATAACAAGTCTTCAGTAAAAGTCCAAGTATTTCTATTAGGGAATATAATTTTTCTTATTATCAACAAGGTTGTTATTTTTTCCAAGAAGTTTAGAATTATTAACGAATTCTAAAATGTCAGTGAAGCATCTATACTGAGAAAAACAACACAATTAATACAGAATTTCAGAAAAAAAAAAGTGAAATAAAAGCCTCCAGTTCTGTCTAGCTGTGAATTGAATTATCCATCTCAGCATAACTGCAGATCAAGAGCAAATCCTCCTCAAGAAGTAACACCTAAGGAGAAAGAGTTTATTCCTTAGCTGTCTGGATCACACATAGCATTTTTGTGTCTTTTTTTGTTTGTTTGTTTGTTTGCTTGTTTGTTTTAAAAGAGCAGGTTCCAAACCAGCCATTAAGTTGGGATTTGCATCAGCTGTAATATGTGAGAAATGTGTTTGTGGGGAGAGGCATCGAAGGTCAAAACTCCCATCCCCTGCCTCTACGTTATGCAAAATACAGAATTGCTACAGAGACCTTGCAAACCATTGCATACAATCTCCTGGTGGACACCACCGAAAGTTCCATTTGTATCCTTTTACCTCAGTTACAGATTAGGCTTTGATTTTTGTGACTACAAACTGGCCAGAGCTCTTTTTTTGAATAAACTTTACCTTGCAAATTTCATTCTCTGAATGAGCTTTAAGTTAACATTTCCTAGTCTTTAATGAAATCTCAAAGAAGATTCTTCCTTCCAATAAGCACAGGTCTGAAATCTGCGTGCCTATGGAGAGAGTTCCGTTCTCCACCTGACCCTGGATCTCCCACATTGCACTTGAATGGGCTACCCCTCCACTTCTTTCAGCAGTAGTAGTATTTTAATGAGTAACTTCAATCAAGCTTTCAAGTTTATTTTATACTAGTTGTGGTATGCAAGGCATGGCCTTATGTTTGTTTATTTTGTCTTTTATCTGCATTTTCTTGTTTACCCACTGCATTCAGGAAGGTGATTACAGGAAGATAAAATAAATTTCCTGAACCACTAAGAGTGGTGAGGGAGGATGATATAAACTAGCAAAAGCTAACAATTTATGCTCCCCTTTAACCCTGGCTTCATTTCTCCCTCCTGCACTACAGTAAAATGTAAATCTTATGCAGAGACTGAAATTAATAAATGTGACCTAGGTAGAAAGAATTTCATGTCTTTATTGAGCCTCCTGAGGGGAGTGTATAGAAGATTCTTAATAATTCATAAATATGCAAATCATCTAGCCTATGCTAAAAAAGAAAGAAACACTAGTGTTAGACAAGTGTATTCCTTAGTAAAATGGCAGGATTCTAATCAGGCAGTTCATACAGCTCTTTCTTCTAAAGTATGGCTGGTTTAAAGATTTAGATACACTCACCAAGAAACTGGGGGTGGGCAGGGGGAAATGCAAAATATCTACTCTGTACTGGTTAGGAATAGCCTCTGGGAAAAAAAGAGGGAACAAAGAACAGCAAATAGGTATACTATAATTGGTACAGAATTGATAGAAATAAATCCCTTTAGGACTTTCAAACCAATTTAAGGATTCGAAAATAGGAGGATATTAATGCATAATTTGTAGCTATCTACAGTATGGTACTGTAATTTCTGAGAAAGGATTCTTTCTAATTATAAGGCATATGATTCTGTATAAGGTAGTGTTTTTAAAGATTTAGGTAATGGTTAAAAAAATGTTTATATTCTAGTATTCTTTCTTTGTAAGCTTACTAAACAAATTTCATCAGGCTTCTACACCGTTCACTGAAGAAGATGACAGGTTTGGAAGGACCAAATATGCAAGATGTAGTTTTCATATTTCTGTTCTATTTTCAGGATTGTAACAATTTTTTTCATGTTCACATTATAACATTTAATTAAAAAAACCCCAGCACTTTTCAACTGTGCTTTCAAAATAATACAGAGGAAATAAAGTAGCCAAAGTAGCATAAAAGCAGTTTTATACCATGCTTACTACTCCTTTGGTAAATTTACACTCAGCAAACTGTAGTGCCATGAAGAGAGAAACTTAACAATGAATCACTTAAATTTTCCCAATCCTGGGGGAAGCAGAGAAGGAAGGAAGGACTAGAATAAGAGGGAAAAAAAACCCTCTGTCTTTTTATTACCTACCTCTCAAGGATTTCTAGCACCTACAGAATTCCCTGAATGGGAATACTGGATTCTATCATTTCCCCACAAAAGTATACACTTACTTCTTCCAAATTTACTTGCAGCTTTTATAACTTGTAGTAGGTCTAGTTGGGCTAGGTCATCTTGGCTCTTTTTGTTACATAGTAACTGTGTTACGGGATTCTAGAAAATGAAGCTGATTCTAACTGTGGCAAGATTATGGTGTTAGTAGTCTGTTTTAAGTTAGTTGAATATACGTTTGATCAGACAAGTAGAAGTGAAGAAATCAGAATAAGATTAATCTGAAAAGATCCACAATCTGCTGCACATGCTGTAATGTTTCATTATTTAGGCCTGATCAAAAGAGAAAAGGCTGAAAAAATCACAGACAAAAGTAGAAGAAAGATAAAAAAGATTACAGATGGACAACTTGGATAAGTGTGCGTTTGTATGTATATGTATGTACACCTCTTGCTTTTGAAGTAGATTTTAAAACTCCAGAAAATTCTCTGTCATTAGTCAAAGTCAGAGACACAGAATATTAGACAACAAAGACCTTCAGCAGAAGGTCCTGTATTTATTCTAAGGTTTAGTTAGACAGAACAAAATACATAAATTAGTGTTTACCACTTAGTGTGACAGTGTATGGTGAGCACAGAGTTGACAACTGGATAATTATCAAACCTGCTTTGGCTTCACTCTAGTTTCCTATCTCATATAAGATGCTAGAACAAGAGTCAGAGCATTTTTTTTTTAAATCTTCATCTCCTCTTGCTCGCAGTACCTAGAATCAGCTTGGCACCCACTTAGCATTTCCCACCTTGCTCTGAACTAGAAGGGAGCCCTGGAACAACAGGTGATTTCGTATTCTTTTTCCGTCTGACCTCTGAGCATCTGGAAGACATCATGTTACCACACTTATCTTTAGGAGCATGAAATTATGGTAGACTCACTTGCACACAACTTCATGTTTGAATATTAAAAGGTTCCTTATAGGTGGTAGAACAAGAAGTATGCCTTGAATTTAGAAAAATCTGGTGCTATGCTGATAAAAAAAAATTATCGTGAATTCCAGAGAGGATTGAAAAGCTGCTCTGTGTGATAAAGAACCAACCACATGGTAGGTACAACCCTACAATAACAAGCTGTACGTTTTTACTTGCTCTAATTTGTGCCTTGTGTAGAGATGCAAGGAAAATGCACAAATCCCCCAGGTCCCTCTGAAGTAAAGTGCTTTATATATATGAGAAAGAAGGGATCATCTTTTGCCCAACCCTAGTAAGTTAAACTTGTTTCCAATCAGTTTGTATCTCATGATGAATATTCTGATTGTGTTTATGCATCATCAGGGAAATAATGATGGCTAATTAATGATACATCAAGTGTGACATGCTCATTTAGGAGGGCATAGAATTAATAGAGGAGAAATGATGTAAGAGTGCTGGCTGGAGAACTAGGTTTTCATGCTATAACTTCTATAAGGTGCTGCTATAATATATTGACTACAAATATTATTACATATTAATATAAAGGTTAAATATCACTTTTCCCTTCCAAAGAAAACTCAGCTAATCAAAATGAGCATTCAGAAAGAATGGTGAGAGTTTGGTTTCTCATGGACTGAGAGTTATAGAATATTTTTTTCTGCACTGAGTGACTGCAGATAGAATAAATTTAGCAACACTTAGAAATAATACATCTTGTCTTTCTTTACACAGTGATGAGATCCTAAAGCTTCCAGAACTTTACTATTCAGTGCCACTCAAAAAAGAAAACAAAAAACCAGAATGAAGGCTTAGAATTAAGGAAGGGTTGTCAAACAGAATAAATTCTGCTGCTTAAATCAAGATGCAGGTGCATCATTAATATTTTGCGCAGTTCTGATCTTTCCCCACTATATAGATAAGAATATAAATATTAGAAGATATACTGATTAGGGTGATCAAACTTATAGAACAAATAAGATAGGATTCCTCAGCCTAGAGAAGAGAACTGAGAGGTTTGACAGTAGTACATATGAGGTCATGAATGGCATGAAGAGAAGTGATGAAAACTGTTAGTTTTGCTTAACAAATCAGCTATTATTCATCATATGAAATTATCAAGAACTGGTCTCAAGAAATACAGAAGTGTGTTTTCTTACACTGAATCAAACTTCCCAGCTTTTTGTCAGAGATCAATTTTTGAGATGCACCCATGAATTTGTTTCACATAAATAATAAAATAAAACCCACAATATGTCTAGATTCATTTTTTTTTATGAAGGATGTAAGAATAACATAATAATAACATATTTCTATTTCTCCCACTCACTTACCTAAACAGATAAACTAACCACTACTGAAAAGAGAATACCATGTTGAAAGTACTCTTCTCTCTCTAAAAACCTCCAAACCAAACACACACAGAAACAAAATTAACAAAAACCTCTGCCCCCAACAGTACTATTTTGTTAGCTAAAAAATAAAAAAGCTTTGCTTCAGGAAGTTCCTATTGACAGTCAATGCTTTTGATGCTGTTTCTCCAAGAAAATGATGAAAAATAATTTATGCCTAACCAGAATTACTCCTTGGAAGTATACTCCTGCAAGTCTTCTGCAAAGAAAACTTTCAGTGGAAAGAAATAGAAAATAAGGAGGAAAAAATTTAGATTTTTTTAATCCAAATTGCAATAAACCTACCAATTAAACTCTAAAACTCTGTGCCTCAGGAAACACACGGCTGGACTTGCAGAATCATGTAGGTTACAAGCACTAGGACACACTGTTACAAGACTTATTTGGACATGGGAACAGCCACAGGTTTAAAAGGCAGTCATTTATTTAACTCAGTGACAGGATTTTACCTTGTGCACTCCTGATTGTGGAGATTCGTATAGACAGAAATGGATGGCAAAGCAAACCAAAAGCATTTGCAAACAATTTTCCAAAGGCTTTTTCTATTTCAAGCTTTATAATTCTAAACACAAGTACAAAACAGAAGATTGTAGAAAATAGTTAAGTATACGGTAACGTGTGGTCTCACAAGATGATGGTTGTGACCCTTGGAGTGTTTGGATATGTCTATTTTATCAAATATGACACCTAAAATTTTCTGTTTCAGTGATGTAAGAACTTCTTCTATATCTTCTGATAATAATTAAAAGACACAACACTTCCCCCCTCCCACTCCCCTCCCTAAACCATTAAAAACCAGTGTTTCTTCACCGTCACATTCAATTAGAGAAAACAACTGTGTATTAATAGGACTTAATTTTGGAGTCATCAGGATCTGTACAGGTTAATCTGCAATGATTTGAGATTAAGTAAACCTTGTTTTTTTAAATTTTTAAAATTTAATTTAAATCCTAGATTGATAGTCATAAAGCTAACATGCATAACAGATATTTCACTGAATACAAGTTAGTATTATTTTAGTTTAAGGAACTTATAATCATACAGCAGTTTTCAAAAATCATTCTACATGTAACATGGCAGGAAATAGCAAGATTATAATATGAAGGTACATTAGTTTCATTTAAAATAACATTCTTTTAAGAATTGTTCAGAATTGTTCAGAATTGTTCAGGTGTTCATCATCTATGTAAAAATCATTTTTTGAGAGCAACGGTACTGGAATTTCTTCAAACTCCAGAACTCTTCAAACTCTATCTTATAGAACGAAGTACTCCCTACACCCCATGCAGTAGCACAGGTTAAAGACCTGGGAAGTAAATAAGGAAACACTGATTAACCTTAAAAAAAAAAAAAAAAAAAAGGTAGATAAATGAAGGATAGCCTTTACACAGAATCACATTAGCCTTAAACAACGTGCATTCAGTAGACTGAAAGTTGAGAAACTGGACATTTTGATTAGGCTTAATTAACCGCATAGCTGAAAGGCTATAAAGAAAGAAATGCAGTTATTTAGTGATTGAAGTGAATTAATACTTAACTCTCAAAAGGAGACAAATATAACTTTATTCTTGGTCATTTTACTTTTCCAAAACATAGTTGTCACTCGTGTTAAACTACTACAGAATTTTACCTAAGGATTAAAATAAAAAGTTTTTTTTTTCCCCCCGCAACCAGATCCCTCAAATCTGTGTTTTAAGTTTCTTTTACGATGTAATCACTTGTAATGTGATCAAGTGCCAAATCTGCCATATCTGTCAAGAGACAAATTCTAGTATTTTTCTCCACCTGGAAATGAGAAGACTACCGTCTTTCTCAAAGGATATCACTATTGTAAAAAAAGCAACACTGTGCAGAGATGATAACCAAGTTATCCTACATGTGGCTGTTATGTTAATCAATTCATAACTAATACCTTTATTTTCATATGGGTTGATGAAAGGTTTGTTTGCAATGCATGAAGCAGGGCTCTGGATTTTTGTACATTTTACACAAGATTACACAGGAGAACCTAACTCTTAATGGTCTAAACCTGAGGAACTTAAAGCATACTATCTGACAGGGAGGAGACATACTCCAACTCCAAAAATGTATTACCACCTTTGTGAGAGTATTGATTTTCTGTACAAGAAGCTAGGATCAGATATCATGCCTCAGTGAGAGATCTCTGCCTCCAAGCACCAGAAAGCAGTCTTTGCAGGTTCTTACAGCTTCTATCCTTTGTTTTCACACAAGAACTCTGGGAAGGAAAGGAATCAGGTATAGCTAATGATATTTATTTGTAATCCTTGAATCCTGCCACTCATTTTCGAATAGATCAAGTTCTTATTAAAGTTTTTTAATAAAGTCTGTTAATATAGGATGTGACAAGTTACACAATTTTTCATGCCCTACTCCTGAGAAAGATGTGCTCTTCGTCATAGAAAAAAAAAATAAAATCTTGCCTCTGGTTCTCTGCAGCAGAATATACATACTGAAGAATAACTAAAGAAATTCTGTTTCAGTTTACCCATGCAACTGGAATTTATCTTCATAGAGACAAATCTGAATAGAGCTTGTCCCAATATACTCAAATTACAAGGAAGCAGGAAAACCGAGGCAAATTTCTTTGTATTTTAAATTTTATGCTGTAAATTCCATTCTCTACTGGATATACCATATTCTAGTGCACTCTAATATAGACTTGTTTGGAATGCTAAAAATTCAAAATGCCTCAAACCTCTCTTCTTGAAAAAGAAATCTCTTAAAACTGCATTGCAGTGATTTCAGAGCTGCAATGGTCTACCCGAATGCATGATTTTATTGTAATTGTAACCTATAGGGGTGTATCATTTCACTGTTTATTTCTATACAACATTGTTACCCCAATTACACTAAATATCATCAAGAATACCTTTGCCCAATACACAAAGGAAAGAAATCTTCTTTTGACAGGTTTTTGTTCATTTTTTTCCTCTTCAAACTTTCCCAGAAACTTCTATTTTTTCTTGTTGACCTAAAAGTCATTACAGAGCATTTACCCTCTTGCTCTCAATAGTACTTAAAGTCTTAAAAAAGTTCTTTCTGGGGAGAAAAAGGAGCAGTCAATGTTGGATTAACACAGCAAGGGTTGGACATACATGACAGCAGTATCTCAAGTCTCCCCTTGCTCTGCCTTTCCAATCCACAAGAAAGAAATATAGTGACCCAAGAACAGCAGCAATTTAGTTCGAAGAGAAAATGCAGTGAGATTTAAAACCTGTCCTGAGCAATTATAATGCCTTCCAGTACCTTATTGCAACCAAGAATGCATAGAGAGATGCTATTTGGAGATTATAAAACCATATATTTTTAATCTAGCAGGAGTGGCATGGAGATTTGTTGACCAAATCCTCAGCTACAATAAATCAGCACCTAACCTATAGGTGAGAAATCCATTCTCCTAAGTTCTTTTTGGTTTAGATTATGATACTGCCACAGCTTGTATTCAGTAACTGGCTCTTCAGAAAAATTTGCGAATAGTGTATGGCCCTAGTTTTAGGAAATTGATTAGAGGCTTGTGTAGCTGATATCTTCAACAGCAATTTTGGACTTAGACCACAGGCCCCTCCTTTTGAGAGCTGAAGACAAAGCTGTTGAGGAAAACTTTTCTAGCAGACTGGCCAACCTGGAGAGTAGAGGGCTAACCTAGGAATAGATATGGAGGGAAATTACAACCCACAGTCAAGCAATGAAGTAGTGTAAATGTGGCAGGTACAGGAGAGAATTTCAGAGTAATAAAACAGGGTGAAAGGAGGTCCATCCCAAGCACGTTCATAACTCAGGCTCAATGCATAGGCCACTGATGGGAGTTTGTTGAAGTTCTCTCAAGCTGTTTTGAAATAAGGAATTCTTGATCACAGATTCCAATTCTCAAGGGAGAACACTGGCAGTTTTTGGTATGTCACTATGACAGGATTTTTGTCAGGGATAATTTCTTGATGCAAATACTTAGACCAACCAGTGGTTAAGTGCAACTGCATCAGACACTCAGAAACAAGGAAGAACTGGTTGAGGACATGATAATCACTGGTAACTTTGACTGGAATAACCATGAATTAGTGGAGTTCAAGATCTTGAGGAGAATGAAGGAGATAAGCAGAGTCTATAGTCTGAACATAAGGGGATAAGTTTTCTTTTTATTCGGGGAACAGCTATATAGGATCATGTAGGAGGACACAGCTTTGAAGGGAAAGATGCTCAAGAAGCTTGTGAAAGACACCAGCCAAACACAATAATAGTCCATCATGACTCCGAGGAAAACAGGTAGATGTCTCAGGAGGCCAGCCTGACTAAACAAAGAACTCATGGTGGAATTCAAATGAAAAAAAAAAATGGCAGTGTACAAGAAGGTAATCAGGGAGAGCCTACTAAAGAGAAATTTAGGAGTATTGTTCAACCATGCAGTGATGTTGTTAGGAGAACTGGAGCTGTCTTGGAAACCTGTCAGGGATGACAAGGGCAACAAGAATTGCTTTGAGCACTGCAGTAGTGTGCGAGTATAGTGTTGAAAGGAGTCAGTGATATGGTGGCAGCAGATGTGTAAGGATGAGGTGCTCAATGTCACCTTTGTCTAAGTCTTTGCTAAGAATGTCTCCCAGGCACCTGTGCTCAGTTAAAGGATTCCGAAAGAAGAACAGCCAATACTGGATGAGGATAAAGACAGTGTTTACTTCAGACAACTCAACCCGTGAAATCCAAGTGATCAGATGAGCTGCATCCAAGGGTGCCAAAAGAGATGGCTTATGTCCTTGAATGGCTGATGTCAGTCAGCTTTCACAGGTCATGGAAATTTGAGAACTAGAGAAATTAAAATACTGCAGTCATCTACAAAAAGAACAGTATGCCAACTTAAAAAAAAACTGCTGACGAATGAGATTAATATTGTTGCCAGGGAAAAATCAAGGAGCAAGTCCTCCTGAAACATAATTCTGGGCATATGAAGTGTTTGGGAAGAGTCAATACTTACCAAGTGCAAACCATTCCTGAGAAACCTGTTTGCCTGCTTTGATAAAACAAATTATTTTCTTTATGAGGTTAGACTAGTGGAAGTAATTTACCTTAATTTTCATCAAGGCTTTCAACACTGTCTCCTGCCTTATTCTTATACCTGAGTTAGAATATTATAGTGTGGATGGATGAATTTAAAAAAAAAAAATCTAAGTAGGTAAAAAACACCCCAAATCTGATAGAAAACAGAAGGTGATATTTGGAATGTCTTCCCCTACCTAGAGGCCAATGACGATTGGAGAAGTTTATCCTACAACCTGTCCTGTTTAAAAATTTTATCATCTTTTTGCCTTGTTTGGTAAACCAGCCTTCTGCATCCATCTCTCTACTTCCTATTTTGTTTCTTATAAACTTGAAATAAGATCCTACAATTTTGTCTTAATATCCCCTTAGCTGAAATGAAGGGGAATACTTCGAGTCCAAACTGTACAATTTGTATCTCAGCTCTGAGCTGAGATACAAATAAGCAAATATAAAATAGTGCTGCAAATAAAAATGGTGCTGCTGTGCAGACAGGACTAAAGGCTGTTGCTACAATGCTGTCAAAACCCTCAAGCACCTCTGCACATCACCACACTCCCATTTGAAAGAAATCCAGTCTTCTCATGGTCAATGTTTTAGTATTTATATTGTATGAGAAAAAACCCTGCTTTTCCATCAAACATTGTATCAGCATAACACAACAAAACCTTAAACTAAAGAGACAATCTAAGGGCAAGCCTAACTTTAGTTGAAAAAAGTGGTATCAAACAGCACAGTATAACTTGCTTTCTGACTACAGATCTATTGCGTGGCTATTATTCTCTCACATTAAACTCTTAAATTCATGGTACACAGATAATTAGCATTACTGGCATTTACAGGTGCTGAGTTACAGTGTATCAGCAGCTTTGAAAAAAGACTGAATTTACATTCATTAATCAACATCGTGATATGTGATCTGCATGCATGCAGCCACAGATCATGTATGTAAACATCTCTATACAGCATCAATTGTTCCGTAAGCTGGTATGCATACAGATGTATAGCCAAGGAATGATAGATCAAAATCAGGTTCCTAAGAGCTCTAAGGGTGAACTACTCTAGGAACATCAACTTTCAGTACCAATTATGGTGCACAACCCTTGAATTATTGCAGCCATATATTCTCAATCATATTCTTCGCTTACATGTTGTATTCAAGTCTTAAAATCCTCTTCTGCTGGGACTGCTTCTTAAGCAGTCTTACTGTTAGTTTGGGGGGATTTTCTTTTTGTCAGTTATTGATTTTTTTTTTTTGTTGTTCATTATCAGCACATTATGCAGGATATTTTGCATTCTTCAATTGGTCATGTGTTAAAATCTTTCTCCCTCAGACCATCAGTGATGCATTTATGGATATTCCGGAGCATCCATAAAACAAATATGATCACAAATTCACCAAATTCACCACTACACTACTGCAAGCTAAAATTGGATTAAAGAAACTTATTCTCTAACCTGCTCTGGATTTATTTTTCAAGGTCAAGTTTACATTTCTCGAGAATTACCAGGTTTTTACACCCTTTCATTACCATTTTTCCATTCAAATATTTTTAGTTTACACATTTAAATCAAGTGAGACTGTCTTACTCTGTGACATATCAAAATATAATTACACATTCTGGTAGTCAGCTGAACTTTGTCCCTAATTTGCATCCTATCTTGAGCAATTTATTTTCCTGCCTGTCATGAAACTTATGACTGGAGCTGATCTTTTATAGATCACTTGGCAAAAGTGAATAATTAGAAATACAGTTCCATCTGCATTTGAATAATTTTTGTCCAGATTTCAGATTCAGGCCCTGCTATGTGCCTCCGTAAAACTCCCTAATAAGACTGTGAGAGATAAAACTTTTAGGCCAATACAAGGAACTACCATATTGGAAATTAGTAAACCTTATACCTGCTAATGTATTACTAAATTATTTTATTCTCATTTAAGACTGATTTTACTGATTAGTGTCACTGGAACTATACAAACTTTTTCTGGTTCTAAGGAAATACAATTTATTCCTATCATGATGCATAAAACATTATATACTTTGAGGAGAGGGTCTAGGATTTTGATTTTATGTTAAACTGTGTTTAATAAAACAGGTTTGAGAAAATAAGTCACTTGTCAAGCATAACAAACCTGCTGTTTTGAAGTAACATTAACAAACCACTTGCTGATTCAGTAAAGCAGATATTACAATTCTGTACACACAGCTATGCTTGTCCTAAATTCCAGAAGCACAGCAATGTTCAAGACATTCCAAAAATTTCAGAAATGTGACCAATTATGTAACAAGATATTGCAAGAAACTTCATAACAAAAAATCAGGGCATATGAGACATAATTAAAATGCAGATCTTCAACAACATATTATTAAAAATTTTCAGTAAACTGTACAAAAAATGAAATATCAAAGACCATAAGGCTGCCAGAGACTGGAGTTTCTTGTGTGTATAACAAGAAGAGAATATACTCCTGCTCAGATCAGTCTATGCAACAATGACAATTGACCTAATTTCTTAAAACAAGTGTATCTTCCTGTGATTTCTGCAGGTCAGAACAGAGCATGATCAGCACTGCAGGGTGGCACAGGGAAAGGCTGCAAAGTGAGAAATTCTCAAAAATAAAGCTAGCCTAAGAATATTCAGTGCCACTCACTCCTCATCCTTTGAATATTTTTATGGAGTTAGAACAACTCAGAGCATCCTTTGAGCTGCAGCTGGAGGAGATCTCTTCCCTGCTCATAAGAGATTGCGTAGGTGATGTTGACTGTCCTAACACAGTTCTGTAGGGTTTGGAAAGGACTAGGAATACTACCTCTGTTATATACCTACTGGCGCTGCCTAAAAATGCCTCAAACCTACTCTCCCTCACAGTTTTTGGTTTTTGATGCTCCTACTACATTACAGTACCTTTCTTATTTGGAAAGACAAGGACAGACTGGCCTAATTACAAATTTAGTTTCATTAATGAACACAGAAGAGATCAGGTTCTGAATTCTCTTGTTACTCACAGAGTTTTATATCTCTCATCCCACCCCCATACATTCTGTGGCTTTATGTTTTTAACTATTTGATGAGGATGCAGACATAATCATAACTGTAGCTCAAGAATCGAGGGGAAATTGGTTTTCCCTTAATATAATGTTGGATTAGAAATAATGGCACAAAGCAGGTGAAAACATAAGACTGGAATAGGTCTGAGATTGGGGCCTCTGGAAGTGTTTGAACTCCAGGGGAATGGGTGACAGACGGCTGTCATACCATTAACAATGGTATAGGACCTCGCTTCTATTCCTGATGATCACCACTTACAATGGACCAACACTTGGATTTTGTATTGCTGCTTACAGCCCTCTGAGTTCAATGATCCAGCTTTGCACCTTGTTATCCATTTACTGAGTGTGCAACTATATGCAGCCAGGATTTCAGAATACTATGAGGAACTAGGTAAAAAGCCTTACTAAAGATAAGTATACAGCACATCCTGTGGTCTGCTTTTCCATTTAACCAGTCATTTCATCACAGAAGGTTATCAGTGTGGTCAGGAATAATTTTTTCTTGGTAAAGCCATGCTGGCTTTCCCAAAAATCACGTCTTTCAGGTGTCTGCAAATGTCTTCTGGGTAAATTGCTTCATAATCTACCCAGACATTGAGGTTAGGCTGATCAGTTTCTAGGTCCTTGAGTCCTCATTTCCAGTCTTGAAGATAGGTGTGACATCTGCCTTTTTACAGCCATCAAACTTCCCACAATACAGAAATAGGTTCTGGCCATCTGCTGTAAGTGAAGGGGGCCTAAAAGACCTGGGGTCATACCTGTTGAGTCAGAGTGAGAGGATGGGAAGAGGAAGAAGGAGAGGGGGGTGGGAAATCAAGTGGTGGAAGGGCTTTCAGGCCCTCAGACTTTTCCTTGTCCTGCATCACCAACCACCTCACCTGCCCCACAGAACAGCTGTACCTCATTTTCCCTACACCTCCTTTTGCTGCTGAGCTAGTTACAGAAGCTCTTAATACCTTTCACTTGCTCCTTATTTTCAGGTTCAGCTAAGCTTTGGTTTTCCTAGACCTATTCCTGCATACTCAGGCAAAATCTTTACATTCTTTGTAGGCTGCCCATTGCCACTTTCGCTTTCTATGTGCTGCCCTTTCATGACTAAACTCAACAATTATGACTGATTTCATCACTCTTGATCCCTCAGTGAATGCATAATGGCATTAAAATGCCAGTGCTTCTTAAACTTTTACATATACAGCTATAAACTGAGTAATACATTAAGGAGACCACACCAAAAGAAAGAATTCAGCCCACTCTATTTTTCAGCTTAATTATTGATCAAATACATGTCCTTGAAATTTCACATTCTCACATACATAAAAATTACTCTGGTTATTTGTTCACTAAAATCAATTTACAAGAATGAAATGCTAAGATAGATACAAAAACTATTTGAACACTAATTTGAAATAAGAAAGAATGAGTATAGAGTAAAAGGAAGCAAAAGATTTTCAAGTGATGTATAACAAAGAAAATTGCCTGAAAGGCAGATTTATTTCTAAAGTAAAAAAATGAAAGCTGCTGTTTCTGGTTTCTGTTATTACGGTTGTAATTATTTATTACGATAAAGCCCAGAGCCACATTATAGCAACTATTGTGCAAAAGCATAGTTCTGTAAGATGAATCTAAGAGCCTGAAAGTACATTAGTGCAAAGGGATGGTGAGGACCACACTCCATGATGGCTTATTTTGCCTTTATTTATATCCTTGTTTTCTAGTGGTTGGTAATATAAAATGTTTATAGTTCAGACACTATTGTCCTACATCAGAAGATGGAGTTCTCAGTTTAGGATTGAGACTTTATTGCTGAGGGTTCTGTATGGACTATCATATATGGATTTTTCTCAGAGCACATAATGTAAAGTTGATACATACCTCTTACAGCTTTAAATCTATTTGTCAGAAGTTCAGTCCCATTCTCTCTCCTCCCCTTTCCACTGGCATTCATTTGACCCCTTCAGATGTACTAGGTAAGTTAAATCACGCACACAGACACAAAAGACTTTGTTGGTCAAAAGAACCAACAAAAGAAGCTCAAAAACCAAACCAAAAACCCCCCAAATGTTCCACTCCAAACAAGTGAACAAAAATCCTTCTAAAAACCACAAAACACACCACACTAGAAAATTTTAAAATGTACTTACAAGACAAACAAAAAAAACCCCTCCAAAAACCCCAAAATTACACAACACAACCAACCAAAAAAAAAAAAAAAAAAAAAAAAACCCAAACCAAAAAAAAAAAAAAAAACCCCANAAAAAAATAAACAAAACAACCAAAAAAAAAAAAAAAAAAAACCAGAAAGAATCCAAACCAAAAAACAACAAAAAAACCCCAAAACAAACAAAAAACCACCCAAACCCAAAAGCCCAAACCAAACAAAAAACCCCAAAAGCCAACCAAACAAAAACCAAAATAAACAAAGAAAAAAAAAAAAACAAAAACACCCTAACCTCCCAAACCCACAGAATCAACAGAGTCAACAATGGATTGGTAAAATTGAATTGATTTACTATAAAGAAAGACAAACAGAGCCAGTAGATACAGTAGGAATAAAATCTTTCTTCTTCCAACATGTTTGGGGCATGAATTCAACTCAAAGGGTGTCAGATAATGCCAGCCATGCTAAGTTTTAGTAAGTTATGTAGACAACTGAAATAAGACATATCTGTGTAAAGTCTTAGGGCTGTCTTGGAGTTTAGTGTGCATGACAGGAATTGTTCTGCTAGCCGGTGAAATCAGAACTCAGAAAGTAACCATAGTACACTCCCATCAGACATTTTACAAGCACACACACTTGCACTAGGTGCTGGTCACAGTACACAAGATTATATTTTCCTCAAGACAACAGACACTCACATACCTTGAAGCATACTGCTGGTTTGTTTTTCACATAGTATCTGTCAAGAAGATGTATAAGCAGGGCAAGAGATATGCTACATTTACACATTTTCCACAGACTGTTCCCTATGAATAAACTAAGACTTTTCATTATGTTACTTCACATTACTATGGTAAAATGAATTCAGATATTTTTAATAGAATAAAACACAGCTGATTTTGAGGCTGCATAGGCTCATAATCATAGGTGCCATAAAGCACAGGGAAGAAATAGAAGGTATGTACCTCTGATACTGAGAAAAAGAAAATTAAAAAACCCCATATGCACAAACTTAACTGCAGAAAGCAAATCCCCAAGCATCTACCCTTTCAATAGCTGAAGACATAGCTGCTTCTATGTGTTATTTTCCCTGCTTCTAACACAACTGGAAGATGATCTTAAAAATTAGTTGTGCATATTTGATATCAACCTGTGGAAAACACTGTGTACTAAAACACATCTCATGCTGCGTTGATGCAAGCCACAGGCAATTGTTGTTATTTAGAGGGCCTGGAAGAACAGAATTTGAAAGTGGTTAACTACATAAAAAGAACCCACGCATACATGTATAGGTTGAATATAGGATATATAGTGTCATTCTGTCATTTAAGCTGTCTGCAGAGATCTGGAGGGTCCTTTGTCACTAAACTTCAATATTTCACTAAGACAGACGTGATCTCTGCACAGCCTGAGTTCAAGCTCCTCTTGTAACAACATGCTGGCATATAAACTAGAAGCACTATATCTTTGCGGAGAAACACTAATGGTTTTCCCTTGGTAAAACAGCCTGGGTAACAATACATGATAAGAGGGGAATGTAAATGTAAGCAGTGCATATGAGTGGAATATTCAAAGCTGTTTGAGAGGATACTTGCAAAAAAAAAGCCCTACCAACCAACAAAAAAAAAACCCAACGAAACCCAACAAACCAAAAAAAATGCTCAAACCACCTGACCAAATAAAAACAACACTGATAGTGCCAAAGATTATTAATATCTGTTGGAATAAACAATCATCTGTGAATGACCATGAAAATTTTGGGTAAGAAAACCAAACCAAAAAGATGAGTAGTGCTTAAGATAGGTATGAAAGAATCATGAAAATTTGCAAAAATGAGAAAGGCCAAATGTACTTGAAATGGAATGATGCTGCCAAAGACTCCCTGGGGCATAATGGACTGTGCCAGGCTGGACAGAACAGCTCCTTATTTAACAGTATGAGGCACAATACAGAGGGACCAACACCTTTAGGGGCTGGGGTGACACTCGGCCTTTCGGTGTTCTTCACCACCTGTGTGTACACTAGTAAATTGAAAGAAGCCATCTGTGTGGGTACATGTAAACCTGGAGCACCCACACATCCAACACAGGTGTGTGCAAGTAGGGTACCCCACAGTGCCCTGTGAGAGTTGGTTTCTGATCTAGCTGTAATTGCATGAATGTGTCCATGTCATCAAGGATTTGGGGAATATGTCAAGAAGGAGTGTTCACAAATTTTTGATCATTTTTCAACATTTTCTAAGTGTTCTGCTATTGCTGTGTCTGTTCTATTGCTGACATTGATCCTCAATGTACACTTCCCTGATGGCTCATTAATCACTCGTTGTTAAAAAAACATAACAAAACCAATAAACTGCTCATATCTTTATTTTGTCTCATGTGTTATTATTTCTTGCAGTTAACTAAATTCCCTGAACACACTTGCTTTAAAGAAGCAGTGAAACACGTATATAGTTGTAGTTTATTTTTTAAGTTTTCTAGAGTTACTAGGATCATGACCTTGTCATTAAATAAGACACTGACAAATGAGTTTACACCTGCTTACAACTCTCCAGTAGGATTAGTATCACTAAGGTTATACCAGTGAGCAGAAGCAAAAACAAAACACAACTGACCCTTTATGATTTAAACTACAGATTTAATGCAATTTGTCTGGATAATAAAGAAAAGCTGTGCAATATAAGATGCTGGGAGCATACTTACTACCAGCAAGCTAGCTGCAATTTCTGAAGTGATCTCAAAGCTAATTAATTTCAAGTATTAATTACCAAGAATAAGAAACAAATGGTTAATCTAGACTTCAGTGAATTGAGACATTTGTATAAAGCTATAAAACACCGTTGCTAAGTCATCCCTAGAGGTGCCTAACTGCCTACACTTCAACAGCATCTTCCTAGTTTGAGATGAGAGGTGATTATCTTTCAGGAGATTAATCTCCATGTATTAGCTGAGTAATTCTCTGTTATGTCCTCTTCTCATATCTGTGCTGTTTAAAAATTGTAATGCTCCTACTGCTGTCACTCATTCCTTTAACAAATCTGTTTTGCAAACCTGTCAGAATTCAATGTTATGCAGTTTCCTCACAACATAATTGGCTAACCTGATAATGTGATTTTTGTCATCTGGGTTCACTAAACTAAAGCCTTCCACAAACAGTCAAGGTGTCATGTTACATACTTTTAGAGAACTTAATGTGAATACATATACACACACAATCTCATATACATTTATACATACTTATGTATACCTACATATGTACATATGTACATACAAGCAAGAAGGGGGAATCAATCAAGCACCATGAAACAAATCTGCAGTCATATAGAATGTCACTGCATTGCTATTGAGAGATCTTTTATTGTAAGAATAAGTTTTTTTCAGTAGATCAAAAACCTTCTGTAATAATATATATATACTTCTACTGTTAATACAACTTCAGGAAACTTCACCAGTTTTAAGTGTGGGCCTCTTTGTCACATTTTAAATGCTTAAGTTCCTCAGTTAATCTGAGAAACTATTCTGATTAGAACCATTGCTATACTAAACACAAACCACCAGCATTCATAATAATCAAAGTGAAAAAGGAGAGAGTCTTTCTCTGGCAACCTTTAGCTTTTAACAACTATTACAAACATACTCCCGCAAACTCATGTAAAATATTTAAGGAGAATGCTGGCACAGCTGAAAGAAATGTACAGTAAAAATCAGTTTTCTGTTATGCAGTTTAAATATGACAGACTGAGTCAATAGAAGCATTTAGCTCACCAGACACAAGTTGAATTTTAATAGGGAAATAAAAATTCTTTGGAATAGATTTTCTATATATCAAATAGGATCATTATAGTAGCTTTCATTTCCTTCAAGGCAAGTGCTAAGGCACACTCCCATTTATTAGAGAAGACATCCAATAAGCAGCACCTCCTCTGCATCTTAAATACTATTTTTCTTCACACCTACCCAGTCACAAACTGATCTATAGTAAGGTAGTCTGACTTACTCCATTGAAACTTGTGAAATTGAATATTTATCAGGAGAGATAACAGTCTTTCTTTACTTAACTATCCTACCCAATAGAATAATATTAACCTCCCATCTCCTCTTACATAAAGGAGAAAAAATGGATTACTTCTAAGGAAAAGAAAAATGAAGGAAAATACTTTCTGTAGTCTCTTTTAGTTTGATGAGTGTACTCTTTTACAAACTAAAAAATTAGTATTAAAATACTGTGACTAAGCATCAAATAGAATTGCAGTTACTAGTTACTGTGGAAGTGCTCAGATGAGTGATTCTTTGAGTATTTCACTCTGATTCTGGCTTCCCAGAATCCTGATATTGGTTGGAATAGGACCAATCCACTAAAATCAAACAAACCAGAGAAAAACAGAAAACTACTCAAAAGCTTTCAGGTTAGCCCAGAAAACTGGAATTTTAAAAATTTATTTTTGGGTGTGTTGTGGGGCAAAGAATAGGGAAAAGAAAAATCAGTTTTAAGCAGTTAGATGCCAACTTTCTCCTTGCTTGACTAAACAGGAAAGAATGCAATAGTGAAAACAAATAGACTATCAAAATACCATATAATTACCTTTTGGGCTGTTATGCCAACGCAGCAAGCACAAGAATACAGGAGTCATTTGCAGGTACATAATAATAACAGTAAAATTCAGTTTTTTTGCCAGACTTACTTTGCTCCACAGGCACTGTGTGTCACCTTTCCCTCCTTCCTTTGGGCTAAATAAACCTACTGCCAGGTAGCCCAGCTGCTTTACCACCAAACAGTTTAATAAAATCTAGCAGATTTGCCTTCTAGATAAAGACTAAAATACACCAGTAATCTCATCTTTCTGTCTGCAAAAGGAAATTAGTCTTTAATTTATAGAACACATGGCTTCTTAGGAAGAAGCTAACTTAGGAACAGCCATCTTGTTGGAAAACACCTTTTGTAGTCTATGAAGCCTGCCAGAGAGACACATTGGGGAGTGCCACCTTTTTTTTAGCTCAGAATGGAACCAGCAGCTCTTTCAGGGCTTAAAGGGCCCCTATGCATCTTATATATACTCTATATATAGGTTTAAAAGTAAATTTTGATTTAGCAACCATTTAGGGCAGAGATAAAAAAAAAAAAAAAAAAAAAAAAAACAAAAAAAAAAAACCAACAAAACAAAACAATAAACCAGAACAGAACAACCAACCAACCAAAAAACAGACCTGGAAGTGAGATAAGTATATGGAATGGGGCTAATGTGAACACAACTCTCTTTTCAAACTGCCTGCAGTAACTAAAATTAACAAGCTAGACAGCTATAGCAATTAAATTATGTGCTGTGTTGGAAAGCTGGTTTCCCCAGCTTTTCTCCAAGAATTCTTAGGTTGGAGATATAAAACTTGTTAGCTAAAAACATTTTAGCTAGAAACCTACTAGTGTAGGTCTCTTGAATGTTTAAAATTGTCTGAAGTAAGGAAGTAGAATATTGAGAGACAATGAAAGCATGCAGTAATTATTTAGATAATTTGAGAGAAAAAATAGAGAAAAATCTCACATTTTCTTTAAATTAAAGCATAAAATTTAGTCTCTTTTCAATGACAGATTCCTAAGCTATTTAGATATTTTATTTAGGAAAACCTGTACAGGTGCCTAAAGGGCATATTTGAATATATTTGAAAATATGACATCAAATCATTTATTTATCCCATAGGATCATGACTTTACATTTCTGTCATTCAGCTCCACCATTAAAATGTGCCTTGATGTATAATAACTGAAATACCTTTTAACAGAAATAACAGAGAAGACTTGCCTAATTTAATATGACCATAGAGAGCAGAAGGAGAATTAAAACTGAAAAGTGATTTAATTATAAAGATCTTTCAGATTGAAATAATTTTTTTCTAACAGAAAAAAAAAAAAAAAAAAAAAGAAAGTAAAAAAGCACAGATAATTACTGGAATAATAAAAAAAAAACCTCCAAAAAATAAAATGTGCAAAAAAAAGCTTCAATTGACTACAGTTGTTCAAGATTTGCATTATATTTTATGTCATTCATGTTCAAATTTTAATGCTATTTAGTAGAACATTTGAACAACATCATTATTTGCCATTTACTGAGCTGTGTTTTTAGCTCTGTAAAAGCAAAGCAGAAGCGTTCATTGGAAGAAACAGAACAAATGACAAGAATATGGTGTAATTTTTGATAGTATGAGACATACTATATTTGAAGATATTAATTATGCAGTAAAAAGGTTTGACATCACTACGCAAGAAAGAATCTAAATGATTGGGCTCATGGTACAACATTGGAAAGAGACAGTAAAGGAATCTACATAGCTCATAATCTGATAATAATAATCTTGCAGAGATCCCACAATCTGCCAGCAAAAACACTTATCTGCATTCAGTGAGGATGAGAGTGGGGCTGGATTTTGGCTCCCATTTCCTGAAAGAATGCTTTGTTCTCCTGCGGTGGGCCAACTCTGATAGGGAGCCAAACAACACAAACCTGCTTGCTCCTCCTCCCACTCTGCCAGGGGAATGGAGGAAGAGGAAAGGAAGGATAATGAAAAGAAAACTTATGTATCAAGATAAACAAAAATGGTAATAATTGCTTAATTAATAAAGGGGAAGTGGAAGAGGGAAGAAAACAAAAGAAAACAAATGATGCAAAGGCAATCACTTCCCACGTTGCATGGGTAAAATGTTTCCCAGAAAGTTTCTGATCTAAAGTTTGCCCCTCTTTTCTCTTTTATTCAGAAGCATCGTGCTATACATCTCTTCGGTTAGGTCAGGTCAGCTGCCTGGTTTTGTGTCCTCCCAACCTATTATGCACCATTCCTTACCTCCTAAATACGTTTATTTTAGGGACAGAGTGAGAAACAGAGAAGTCCTTGATGCTGGGTGAACACTGCTCAGCAAAGCTAAAACATTAGTGAGTTACTGGTATTGTTTTGGTCATAAATCTAAAGCACAGCCTCATACGATCTATCCAAGCCCAGACTGGTACATCTTCAAAATGTTTCATAAAAAGAAGATGGCAGAAAACTTGCTTTTCTACTTACCCAAGTTTAAAAATAAGGTCATTGTTAAGTCCTTTGAGTAACTGGATGTAATCAACAAACATTTACTGTCTTGTTAAAATCCAGTTTGCAAAACTGGGTGGAAAAAGGCTGTAACATTCCTCTTGTCCTGATTCAGTTGCATAAGAGTATTCCTAATCCATGTTTTCAATTACCTCGCCTTGATAATAATCTGAGCTATGGCAACTTGTTTACAAGTCAAGTTTGAACTCTTGACTGATGGATTCTTGCCTGCACTAGGCCTATTTCTGGTCTAAGAGTTGGCAGTAGCAGTCCAAAATGCACTGAAAAATGAGCAGTTTCTTTGATAGTCTGTACCTGACAGTGTCATACTTCTATTCCCTTTCTGGGCAAAATCCAATGAATTAGTTTGCAATGCCTCTGTTCTGTGACCAGCAGGAATAGAATCTTCATCTATTTTATGCTCATCCATATGGCAAATGTTTGCCCACATTCCCAGGAAATCTCCTTAATTATGGTAGCCCTCTGAGCTGTCTTAAATTAGTGCATTTATTGTGTAGCTATTCAGCTTGTGACACAGACATCACTGCACTGAATGACTGGGACATGGCATGAGAGATGAGGAGAGGCGGGATTTCAGAGTGTTTTGTAGTATGAGCCACTTCTAAGTAAACTTCTGGGAAAGTAAATTATTATTATTATTTGGGTAATTATCAGTTATATTATTAGGAATATTCTGAAGGTAATAATTTTGAGGTACCTTTCTTCCATCTCATAGATGAACTTAAGAACGAAACACAGAGTAAATGCCTATATACTCTACTCTACTTTTCTATTATTTTTATTGTAGTGATAAGAAATTTTTTATATTTGAAAGAAAAAAAAAATAGTTGATGTATTGCTGTTGAATCATGACCAAATTTCCTTGCCATGACCTCACATAAATATCATGCTTGTGATGACCTCAGCATGAAAAGATTATGCTTCTTTAGCATGCTTGAGTAAGTTCTCTAATATTGTTTGTCTTCCCTTTTCATTGGCTAAATCTTAATTGCTAAATTCAGTATGGAAAGGCAGTAATTTGTTTCAGTGTAAAGAGAACAATTTCCTTGCCTTCTTTTTAATTATATAGTAGTCATTACTGTTTTGCTTAAAAGCTTTCATAACCGAGATTAATGGGAAAAGGAGTACATTATTACTAAGACTTCATACTCAGTGACTGTTTGAAGAGAGCTCATGTAACAACAAGGGCTTTTAACTTCAGTGCTTTTAATACAGTTCATATGCATGTTTAGGTGTTTGCTCCCTTTTCAAATTAAATAATTTCTTTGTTTAAATAAACTTCTTTTTGTTATATGTCATAAATGACATGGTGGATTTTTTTTAATTGTGGGGGGTTTAATTATTTTATTTTTAAATGTTTTTTGAAAGGTGAAGGTTTTACACAAAGTACATAGAAGTGCTTACCTTATTTACAATTTTGCAGCAGTTATAAGTTGATTATATTCATCATCTATATGATTAGTGAGAAGAATTGCAAGGACAAGAGGGAAAGTAGTAATTGTAGAGAGCTGTCAAGTCTCATAGCCCAAAAGCGCTGAGGTTGCTGAAGCTCATGTTCCCAGGTCCAGTCAGCAAGTTTGAGTGCCAGCATGCACGCACTTACATGTACACGCTGTACATACATGCATATGCACACAACAGGTCACAAGGACCAACACTGACAGAAATTCATTTTCCTTTTCTAAATGCTCACATGTGCATCAGAAGAGTATCTGTGCTTAAGTAAATGAGGTAAAGTAATTCTAGCTACTTTAGCATGTGAAAAACCTCTATTCTGTGAAAAAATTTGAGTTATATACTCTTGATATGATTGAAGGGCTTGATAACTAAACACGGAGATATACTCTTCCAGAAAATTCACAACTGAAAGAAACATTGCAATTATAATATAAAATGGGGGTTAAAGAACCATCTGTACTTGCTAGAAGTTGAGGGTTGGAAGTAAACTGTTAGATTATCAATAGCAAGTGATGTTTCCATATGTAAGGATTTTAAAAACATGTATTGATGCCAGAATCATTGGGAGGGTGTTAACAATTTCTATAAGAATATCTTTGGGCTTAATTATCCTGGGAGTGATTAAGCCAAAACATCAGCATCTCACTTTCTACATCTTAAACCAGATCAAGGAGTACTGATTCACTGTGTTCAAAGATGCTTCTACATAGGCAAAGGTTGCAATTCCCAGTTTGACTTGTTTCTGTCATTTACAAATGAAAAGCCTTTTCAAACCTTCCTTGCCTCTGTCATGCTGAATAGTCTGGCTGTCACCCTTGGACTGGATTACATTGTTGAAAGCAAATCTGTGTCACTGACCTTACCAGTGAGGTTGAAGATGCCGTGGAATGTCATCCCAGAGGACAACATCTAGAAGTCCTCCATGAGACTTGTTGTCACCACCACACCAACTATGAGCTAGTGATGATAAATTGTCAGAATTAATGAATGCCGAGATACATTCCAAGAGACATTTTGTACTGACAGCTGCAAAGAGGGTTAACAGATAAGCAATCCAATTAATACAATTGCATGTATATAATACATGAACTATAGTTTCAGAAAGGAATGCCTCTGGCTTTTCATTTGTAAATTTCTCATTTCCACCATCTAGCAACTTCAGTGAAAGACTGTGAATGCCCAGTTTGAATGAAAAGTAGGCCATTAATGTACATAGCTAAATAAGTTTCTAGGATTCTCATCTGTTCTCTTGTCATACTTATTATTAAGTTCACAGAAGAGTATAATATTTTTTAAAGTTTTGAATCAGAAAAAAATGGAAAAAAGAGTATACTGCATGCAACTGAATCAGCAGTAAAATCTGAAGAAGAATTTGTAGAGAGAACATTAAGAATTTCATCTGTAGTGCCGCAGAGATAAAGAGGTATCATAAAACAAAATTAGGTCCAAATTGTATAAGGTCTGGAAGAAGATGAAGATCCTGAATCTAACGCACTATGAAAGAGGGCACCAGTGCCTGGACTCTTCATTGATGCATTATAGAAGAAATCAGAGATGAGGAAGATAATTATAGCAGCTGTGATTTTAATAGATTAAAGAGCTAAGATTAGCATCAGACTACAGGAGAAGTTGCAGTAATCTAGGTAAAATTTAATCTTACACTCATGTAACTAGCAATGTTGTATGGAAATAATTCAGTATGAAGTTTTTACTGTAGATTATGTTTAAGGATATTTATTCACTGCCATTACTTCAATTATGATTCTTGGGAATGATATTGGAGACATGCATTTAAGGCCATCAATATATAATTGATTTAATTTGTGGTTATACTGTAAAGGGAACATGAGCACCGGTAAAACTAGAATTCGCCAGATAATGTTGCTGAAGGCCAAACTTAGAAAATGAGAATATTTCCATATGACAAATGATTGTGTGATTACAGTGCACTTTAATCTACAAGTACCACCTTGATTTTATTCCTGTAAACACCATAACTATCAATGAAGACGTCAGCTTAAGTTGCTGCTAACAACCCCAACACAAAGTTGCCTGACCCTTACAAAGACCTCCCTACTGTATCCATGTTTTCTGTTTACTAGTTCACTTAAACTCATGTAACTTTGTTAATTTTTTTGAAAACATGTTAAAGAAATGCTCAGTACATTTAACTGAGTGATATTCCTTTCAGTCATAGAATCACTGACTGGAGTCACAGCCTCTTTGTATCACTGGCAAACACAGAATGTGCTCTGTGATACCACACTGACCCAAGGTGTTGAAAGACCCTGGCTGAAGGGATGGCCGTTCTAGCACTTCTCTGTCCAGCCCCCCCTCCTTGCTGTGTGGCTGGAACAGTCCTGAGTAAAAGGTCTGGTTTGTAAAATCTCTTCAGACCAAGGTAACACTGCTGCCTAGCAGCAGTTTTAACACAGTTACAAAATGAACATAATTATAGCTAATGCATTTGTAATACACCCAGTTCTAACAACATCTTTCTTTTTGTTTAGCATATCACAAATATTTAGGATTTAATCACACATATCACAAATATCATTTTCTTTAAGTTGTTTTCTGTTGTTTAAGAAAATATAAATTAGATTAATCCCTAAAATTGTTTTTCTCTGTTCAAGAGCACATCCAATTGAACAGTTGTTTCTTATATTCTGAAAGGTCTGGAGTTTATTAGGAGGTAGGTTCTTCAATACTTGCAGTTTGCTTCCTAACATCCTCACATTTGAATGATCAAAATTAGATAAGGCTCTAGCTGCTAATAGAATGTAATTAAAAATGTCTTCTTATATTATGCTTTCACTACAGTTTTCTTTTAGTTAGGTCATTTGTTTAGGTAGTACATTTGGAGCCTGAGGTCTGATGCACTGTCAAATGTTTTACTGGCAGCATGATACTAACATGGATGAAAAAGCCCACTATACAATTCTAGGAAGTCTTTTTAATATGCAGCTCCAACAGAACTAAAGACACTTTATAATGGTGTCAGTAAAGCCTGTTGACTTGTGAACAAAACTATGACAGGAATCACATCTCTTGCTCCTCTTAACTGCATAAAGCTCTAAAAAGACACCTCTGCAGGTGCTGACATAGCAACATCAATCTGTCCCTTTTTCACTGGCTGGAGCTTACCCCTTTTCACAGCTCAGGTGGCAAAGTGTTTCTGGCAAATTCTTTCTAATCCACATTCAGAGCAAAGCCAGTGAAGTTTCCAAATGATACAGAAAAACACACCAGGCTGTTTATAATAGAGATTAACACAGGATCTGCTACCAACAGGTTAACAAGTGGGCTTAAACGGTGTGTACATAGATCTCAGCTAGCCTGTCTTAGAAGTAGTTCTGAGATATCTCCAACTTGGTTGGACATTATGAGTGGTATAGACTCCAGGACAGAGAGGACTAGGAACAACAGCTATCAGCACAGCTAGATGTGAAAGAGGATATCTGTCCTGAGCTTCAAGCCAACCATGTAAATTGCTTGTGTTTACCTGGTTGCTCTTGCCTGAAGAGGAAGGGGGATCAATCACAGGAACCACTCTGCTGGAGGTTACTGCCCTCCCAGTTCTGCTGGCAAAAGGGTAATAACGAGCAGCTGGAGGGCATAACTGTAACAAGAGTCTTCCACCTGCATGCCAACTAGTGAGATGGCTGTCTACAATCTGTTTGACAGACCTAACTCTGCTAGCTTTACTGTGTAATATAGATCTAGGTTAATTAAAGTTGCTTTCTAAACTGCTCTGCATATAAATCCTTAAATTTCTGTGATTTAATCTCTATTTTTATTTCCCTATATTTTCTGGGTGAATGATCCTTTGTATTAGTTTATATTATTAATAAATAATATAGTATGTTTTCTCTTTTTGCAGCACAAAACCTTTAGATAAAAACACATAGTATTGAGACTTTTTTTCCTAAGCTTAATGCTTCTCCATTACTACTGGTTCACCTTTTGGACTAAAGGGGGGTAGATTTTTACAGGGGTGTGGGACTTGTGATTGGATGAAGGAGAAAGACTTTTGGAAATTGTACCAGACAATGAGATGTTCAGAGAAGGATAAAAGGAGAGGAGAGAGTGCTTGAGGTGTTTTTGCGGAGTAGCTTAGGGAATCACCTAGGCTAGAATAACCTTAACACTTCCAAGTCCACCACTAAACATGTGCCGAACTATAACATCTACAATGCTGTTTAAAAATACCTCCAGGATGGCAACTCAACCACTTCCCTAGGAGGTTTGTTCCAATGTTGGATAATCCTTTCAGGGAGGACCTTTTCCTTATGTACAAACTAAACCTTCCCTGCCATAACTTTAGGCTGTATCCTCCTGTCCTGTCATTTTTTACTTGGGAGAAGAGGCTGAACCCCACATCACTACAACCTTCTTGCAGGTAGTTGTAGAGAGCAATCAGGTCTTCCCAAGACTTCTTTTCTCCAGGCTAAACAACCACAACTTTGTCAGCTGCTCCTCATAAGGCTTGTTTTCTAGAGGCACAGGGAGTAGGAGAAGATGGTTACTTGCACAATGCTGCTCAGTGCACTTGCCTGATCATGTCCTATACTCCATCACCAGAGTCTGTCTTGTTTGCTCATTAAATTTTAACTATTTTTTTGGGTGAAGGGCTCTTTTCAACTGTGCATGTATATGTATGGGAAGTCTAAGTGCCAGTGACTGGAGTGTCAGAGAGTCTGTGTGTCTGGGTGAGCAGGAGGAATGAAGACTGTTTATACACAAGTCAGTGTATGGTCACAAACGAACATCAAGTCAGCCTCATTGGTGAATAGGTGGGACCAGATATGCAAACCTGTGGGATCTGGAGATCGACTGTGTGACCTCCTTGTGTATATGACCATCTCTGTGAAAGGTCTTTATCTCTTGATGTAAGATGTGGCAACTCTCTATCAATATATGTACAAAATGGTGTATAAATTTTTTGAGCCTTAGATATGCTAAAAATGACTTCTCCACACAAGTTGTATGTGTGCTATATTGAATTTCTGTGTTAATTTTTTAAGAAAATATGTAAATTCTCTTTTGCATAAAATTATTTTATTCTGTATTTCTTATAAAATATTTCTTATACAGGCTGTGCCTAAGTACATGGTTAAGCTACGTAAGTTCTTAGNCTTAGAAGTAGTTCTGAGATATCTCCAACTTGGTTGGACATTATGAGTGGTATAGACTCCAGGACAGAGAGGACTAGGAACAACAGCTATCAGCACAGCTAGATGTGAAAGAGGATATCTGTCCTGAGCTTCAAGCCAACCATGTAAATTGCTTGTGTTTACCTGGTTGCTCTTGCCTGAAGAGGAAGGGGGATCAATCACAGGAACCACTCTGCTGGAGGTTACTGCCCTCCCAGTTCTGCTGGCAAAAGGGTAATAACGAGCAGCTGGAGGGCATAACTGTAACAAGGGTCTTCCACCTGCATGCCAACTAGTGAGATGGCTGTCTACAATCTGTTTGACAGACCTAACTCTGCTAGCTTTACTGTGTAATATAGATCTAGGTTAATTAAAGTTGCTTTCTAAACTGCTCTGCATATAAATCCTTAAATTTCTGTGATTTAATCTCTATTTTTATTTCCCTATATTTTCTGGGTGAATGATCCTTTGTATTAGTTTATATTATTAATAAATAATATAGTATGTTTTCTCTTTTTGCAGCACAAAACCTTTAGATAAAAACACATAGTATTGAGACTTTTTTTCCTAAGCTTAATGCTTCTCCATTACTACTGGTTCACCTTTTGGACTAAAGGGGGGTAGATTTTTACAGGGGTGTGGGACTTGTGATTGGATGAAGGAGAAAGACTTTTGGAAATTGTACCAGACAATGAGATGTTCAGAGAAGGATAAAAGGAGAGGAGAGAGTGCTTGAGGTGTTTTTGCGGAGTAGCTTAGGGAATCACCTAGGCTAGAATAACCTTAACACTTCCAAGTCCACCACTAAACATGTGCCGAACTATAACATCTACAATGCTGTTTAAAAATACCTCCAGGATGGCAACTCAACCACTTCCCTAGGAGGTTTGTTCCAATGTTGGATAATCCTTTCAGGGAGGACCTTTTCCTTATGTACAAACTAAACCTTCCCTGCCATAACTTTAGGCTGTATCCTCCTGTCCTGTCATTTTTTACTTGGGAGAAGAGGCTGAACCCCACATCACTACAACCTTCTTGCAGGTAGTTGTAGAGAGCAATCAGGTCTTCCCAAGACTTCTTTTCTCCAGGCTAAACAACCACAACTTTGTCAGCTGCTCCTCATAAGGCTTGTTTTCTAGAGGCACAGGGAGTAGGAGAAGATGGTTACTTGCACAATGCTGCTCAGTGCACTTGCCTGATCATGTCCTATACTCCATCACCAGAGTCTGTCTTGTTTGCTCATTAAATTTTAACTATTTTTTTGGGTGAAGGGCTCTTTTCAACTGTGCATGTATATGTATGGGAAGTCTAAGTGCCAGTGACTGGAGTGTCAGAGAGTCTGTGTGTCTGGGTGAGCAGCAGGAATGAAGACTGTTTATACACAAGTCAGTGTATGGTCACAAACGAACATCAAGTCAGCCTCATTGGTGAATAGGTGGGACCAGATATGCAAACCTGTGGGATCTGGAGATCGACTGTGTGACCTCCTTGTGTATATGACCATCTCTGTGAAAGGTCTTTATCTCTTGATGTAAGATGTGGCAACTCTCTATCAATATATGTACAAAATGGTGTATAAATTTTTTGAGCCTTAGATATGCTAAAAATGACTTCTCCACACAAGTTGTATGTGTGCTATATTGAATTTCTGTGTTAATTTTTTAAGAAAATATGTAAATTCTCTTTTGCATAAAATTATTTTATTCTGTATTTCTTATAAAATATTTCTTATACAGGCTGTGCCTAAGTACATGGTTAAGCTACGTAAGTTCTTAGCGCAATATGTATCACTATTCTGAAGACACAGGCTCAGACATGAGGTATTTTACTGGCAGTAATAAGGTGCTCCCATGAAATGTCATGAAGATGGATAATGGAGAAAGGACTGACAGCCAAGATGGGAATTGTATCACTTGAAGTACTACCAGTCTTCCTGACACTAGAAGACTCCCCTGACATGAAGTAACAACAGCCCCTTGAAGAATGCCTGTCTTCAGAATTATCATCGCTACAAATGACAATGCTACAGGAAATGAAGGTACACTGAAAGTCATGCAAGGTATTGAAATAGTTTTTCTAGGATTCTTGTTTTCTTCCTAGTTTCGATAGGACTCTTGATCCAAGTCCCTTTGGCCTGTAACCAACCAAGATGAAATCTAATGAGGTGTTCTGCATACATGTCTGAGAGAGCATAGTAATATTTCAATGAAGACGAAAAAATATAAATTATAATTAAAGACTATAATTTCCCCTTGAATAGCGGGAAAATATATTTGCTTCAATGAGCATTGCAATTCTTCTATCACTCTTAAAATAATCAAACACCTGGCTGAGTCTTCTTAATTGTGGGCAAAAATTATACTATTTCAAAGTCAATTATAATGTTAAAAGGTTTAAACTTTGCTTAGAAATAACTATGTAACCATGAGTTTGTTATGTTGGGGGGGGGATATGTTGCTTGTTTAAGAACCAGCTTTGTACAGAAAATCAAACCTTGAAATATTTAAATATGATTAAATTGATTTAATATATGATATTCCCACCTGTGTGTCATTTCTGATGTACAGCTGCCACACACAAAATTTAAAGATAAGTAAAATGATTACAATCAGATTAGTGAGTCTACACAAGTAAATGAGATTGCAAATCTGTATGAGTGAAAACTGCACTTCCTATTGAGACCACTTTGCATATCATTAGCTGAAAATTAATTTTCAGCACTCATATAAGATACTTACTGGCAAATCCAACATTTTTAATAACATTGTATAAGTCCAGAAAACCTTCTGTTTGCTGGGACACAGACAGCTGACTATTTCCTGCTGGAACTTTTCACCTGATATTAAATTTAAAATTGAATCATTCATTCAGATTGATCATTGTTGAAATTGGAAGAAGCAGGCTCTTAGGGCACAGAGAATTTTTGTTTTCATTGTGTCTGAGCATCAGGAATAAACAAAAGTGTCATCATTTTACTGAAGAAGTACCACATCTATAATAAAATAAAATTACCGATGTTCAAAACAGTATGCAGCTGAATGGGGAGTATGCAGTAAAATAAGGGATAGTAAGGTGTGTGTGTGTGTCTATATATATATATGTGTGTGTGTGCATGTGTGTATATACATAAATATGTATATATAAAATGATGCTTCTCCATTAAAAAACTCTGTAAGCCAAAAGAGTGCATTAAGTTTACAGTCCTTGAAAGCAGACTGCTTTGAAACTCAGAGAACTTGATTTTCAAGTATGGACTTCTGGTTGGCTTCAGTATTAATTCCAAAACTTTCATGAATCTGTACATGTAACAGTTTTACACATCACAGTTAGGTTTAGTTTATTTGCTGCATAAAATGAGTGTAGTCGTGCTCCAGTGACACAGAACTTTGACACTAGCAACAAAAATACATAACTAGACAGAGGCTGAAACTCTGACAAAGAAATTCCTGGGGATTTCAAACTGGAGTTAAGCTCAACTGAATTTTAAATTTTGGTAAGGAGCAGCAAAAAGTGAATCATATTTAAGTTTGGTATTTACCATTCACTCATCTCCTGAAATTTGACTTGATAAAGCTTATTGCAGACTAAGTTGCTTTTAATAGGCTTTATCATTATTGTAAAGAAAAAGTGTTTAAAATTATGACATTTAAACAATGGATTCTTCATCACTCAAAATCTTTATATCAATATTTGCTTCTTTGGAATGACATACTGTAGGTCATCAAATATTGCAGGTCTTGCAGCAATTATAATGGGAGGAATTTTTCCTGAATATCTTCATGAAATCATCCTACTTTAAGTTGTGAATTCTAGAAAACACATTCAATTTATTTGGAATGATCAAATCATCAAATCTCCAGAATGTTTTGGTCTACCTAATATAAGTATCCTCTTTTTTTCTTTGGTTTTTTTTTTTCCTTTTTCCAATTACTTCTCTGATGGTGACATGATATATTCACTATATTTTATGGTACAAATGCCATATGGCATGAGCATTTAAAAGCCATCAAACCCATAAGTGGACTGGAAGTGACCACCATTATGAGCTTTAATGGATTAATTCATTATGTTTTTGTCTTTTGCAGTTCAAAAGAACCATAGTTTTTAGGCTTGAATGAGTTTCATATTTTTAGCAAGCATTTTATTATTACTTTCATATTATGTTATTATTTTCTTTCAAAACTTTCAAATTTATTCAAAAAGAAAGAATGCAAAATCTCACAGCTATTAGACTTAAAGGTAGGCTATATATCTTCAAAGATTTTTTTTTGGTAAATATTAAAAATCTAAAACAATTTAGATCGGCATATATTTTTATTTATTTGGATTTTTATAAGTAAATTCTGTAGCTACTCAAGTATTACTTTTTTTTTTTTTTTTTGCGGAGAACATAAAGAAACATATCAGTGTCTCTAAAATCAAAAACATCCCAAAACAGTTTAGGAATTAGGCTTTCTAAAGGGTTCTCCTAACAGGGAAAGAAAGTTTACTTGTCATATCTAGTTCTGCAACATCTCTCAAATGCTTTACCAGCAGGTTTTCACATTTGGAAATGTAGTTTAGGACACTTAGAGTAATTTTTTTTTATTATGTTCCAAGGTCAGAATCTTCATACAATTTTACTTCATTTCAAAAAAACAAGAGAATAACAATTTGAAATACATTAAATACAATGTAAAACCATCCAATTTCTATACTAACAGAAAGCTCAGGATCGTACTCTCACGTCAGGGTCATATAAGCATGATTTACTTGCAGTAAATATTTTATATTTAAGGATTATAATTAATAGGGTCACAAAAGTGAGTCAAGCTAGGCTAAAAATCACTTAATATGTGCTTCTGATATATGAAGACTGAGAAGGTCCTGCTTGTCACCAGCAGAGGAATATAATACAAAAAATGGTTTTTTTGTGAATCAGTCGTGCTTTTTTAATGAGATCAGGAAATGTTTAAAATAAAATCAGAAGGTGCGATAATAGCGAAAAAAATCTGATACAACTTTTTAGATTAAAGATCTTCAGATGTGAAAATCATGAGAAAAAAGCTAAAAAACATTACAAGTCTGGCTGATAAAGGGAAAAACAAAAGGAGGAATGATAGGTATGCTGAGAAAAGTTACAATAACTTCAAAAGCCTAAGTTTATTATTTTCTTAAAGGAGATTTCTACTACCTTCCTACATTGTGTATGTCAATGAAAACTCCTTTTTTATTTTCAGTCTCATAGCATTTTATTCAGAATTTCTTAGCTGCTAGGGCATAGGAATTAAGGGCAAGTCTTTTAGATGTCCTGTCACATCCAATAATTCTGCATCATAACTTACAGAGTTTAAGGATTTATTAACAATTCCAGACTGTATTATTAGAAAATTAATGATGATAGTATAAAAATCACTCACTTAAATTATATTCACTAGGATATGGGTCAAGGTTAAATGAGAAAATGTCACTTGTACAGGTGTGAGAGCTTATAGCAGTTCCAAAAGGGAAAACCCTTAGGCAAGTAGAATTTAAATTGGACACAGACACCTACCTCAAAAAAAAACCATTGAAGTTACTGGGCTGCAACATGATGTACAAATACTGGAATAGAGGGTGTCAAACAGAGTTCATAGCTTGATGATAAATTGCCTGGAGCATCTCAGAAAGAAAGGAAAGGAAGTAAAGTTTAAATGAAGTTTTACAGAGTTTGTAGGAAAGAACAGTAGGATATTGTAAAGTGTTAAGATTTGGTGGCATTAAAGGATAGGAAATAAGGTGCTAAGTGCAGTATGACTTCCAGAAGTTGCAGAAAACATTGGAAGATAAGAGTACTGTGGAAACAGCAGCAAGCAAAGATAGCCTCAGAGACTTGGTACTTCAGTTTAGCAGTGAACGTCTTAGTTCTTTCCCTAATCATATTGGTTCACATATTTAGACCTGGTTTTCAACTGACAGCTGTCTCTACATATTGAACATGCAGAATCACATTAGACTGTTTTGGTTTGAGAAATTTATTCTAAATAATTTCCTTTTTAGTATAAGAGCTTGGGTCTATGCAAAACCAGAATTAACATGAAAAGATATAATAGATGTATTTTCTGTGACTCACTAAATAAAGAGCAGTACGATGGAGAAGGGTGAGTCGTTAAAAAAAAGACAAGTTCCTTCACATCTAAAAAGGTAAACCAAAACCACAAAAAATAATTTTGACATGAACATTAGTGAAGGATTAGACTAAAACGTATGTGACTAGTAGACAGCAAAATTCCTGGCCTCTCTGAAAGTAAGCCTCTGCTATTGATGGGTTCATGTAAGAGCCCCTGGGCTATGGTTCAACACAATAGGATTCCCACTGGGTCTCACCATCATGAAGTAGACATTTCCCATGTCTATACCCATCATCATCACATTTTTTTTAGCTACAACAATCTTATTCAGAGAGTTTATATGGAAAACAAAAACCATAGGCTCTCCTAGCCTATTAAACCCAGTTCCATGATAATTGTACTATACTTGCTGCTTTTTCTTTTCATTTTTTTCTTTATTCTTTTTTAAATTTTTTTCTTTTTTAAATTTGATAAAGATCTCTCTTAAAACTGGCATCCTCTGGGGCTTTTTTCTATCCCTGTATAAGACTAATGTAGGTCCAGGAGGTATCTTATTTTACTTCGTTTAATTTCCAGACTATTCCTTTTATTTCTAGAGAACACTGTCTTCACAAACCCTTGTGATTCTGTAGTTTGCTTCTTACTAGTCCAGCTGCAGTACATGCTGGTTTTGGTAAAGCTAACAGATCACTTCTCCGCTTGTTCTGCCTGCAGTATGATTCATCCGAAAAAAAAAAAAAAAAGAAGAAAGAAAGGTTTAAAGAATAAATTTCTTATGTGAATGGTATTCCTGACCTGTTTATCAAAGTGATTCTTAACTCCACTTTTATTTGGTCTTGGTCTTGTACTTCTGTTCTCTAAATATCCTCATTGTTTATGTGCTTCAATAATTAAATCTTGTAATTACTGTTATGCAGAAGATAGATTTCTGTTTCTAAGGATAAATACTGTGTTCATTGTTAATTGAACTATTCAGTTCAATTAATACAGTTGATTTGATAATTAAGATAACAAAATCTGTTATTCAGCTAGCATTTAAAATGAGTCAGTTTTGAACTCCATTTTGGGTTACAGTTCAGTGGGCTCCTGTATCTGTGCAATTAGCAATAACAAAGTTCTTACAACCAGTCAGAACTCAGATATTTCTTCGTGTGACTTCTTTGTGAGTCTCACTCTTTATCTCATACAATTTATTGCAGCATACTTACTTTGCGTGCCTGAAAAATGCCTGAAAAATGTGGGTAGAGTGATTGTTTTCTCCATATACTTTTATATCTATAGTGCTTTTCTCACCAAAGAAAGCTCAGAGCCAGAACCAATTTCTTCACCAGTCATGTTAAAATTTGTTATTCTGTAGAAAAGAATTTAAAAAACTTTTTGTTAGAGAAGGAACCAGTGGTTCAGTAGCACATGAAAACAAACAAATTCAACTTTTTGGCTTAATGTAGGATGTACATAAATTCTCAAATAAGAGCATTATGTCCTTTTACTAAGCTATGAATTGTAATAGGAAAGATCAGAATCAAATCTCATCATGTAGCTTGACTCTGACAGTAGACTGGAGTTTGCTAGTTGATACTGAAGGAAGTGTATAAAACAAGGGCAATCTTGTATGACACTTCCTAGAGAGCCTCCTGGCCCCTAGGAACTTGAAGCTCAGGGATTTAGTACTTGAGACAAAAACATATTAGGTAGTTTACATAAGATTTTATACCATTTGTACTCTGAGAATTCTGCTATACAGAATTCTGCTATACAGCTTACCACTGTAAGAATAATATGCAATATGATTCATTTTGAGACCAAATCTAAGCTTCATATGACTGTCCACAGATTTGCATGAAACAACTATTACATAAAAAATAGAACAGTTAATTGAACAGGGAGAAGAATACAGATCTTCATTCTTCTTAATTAGTGAGCCGACCACAAGAAAAAAAGTTTCATCAATGTTGTTTTCCCAGCACAAATAAGCAATCAGATGACATTTCATAATAGAATCCAGAGGCAAAACAGCTTTATCTGGAAGACTGATGAATGTTCCTCTAACATCAGCATAGTCTATAACCTGGTGGCAAGAAACTGAGCTGAATGGCAGCAGATGTCTCCTGGGTGAGGGTTTAAACCATAAGTATAGGGAGACACAGGAAGCCATTTGCTGAAAACATCGGTTTCTTTTCCTTTAAGAAAAGGGTTAGGGCTATAGTTAAAGCAAAGGCTAAGTGTACCTTCAAGTAAAATGTCTGTAATGTAAGACTCAAAGCTTGTCTCTGTTGTTAGTTTTTTCATGTGAATTATCGATGTGCAGCTATGCACTGAGATCTCAGATTCATCTCAGCATTCATTGAGAAATAGGGAAGAATTATTTCACTCCAATTACTTCATCAGACAGCAGAAAAAGAGCAGGACTTCTTTAACATCTAATGTTTTATTCTTAGGTAGATCTCTAAAACACATGGACTTAAAACCTTCTTGGTGATGCTTATTTCTCTACCATGACTCTGTTAAAAAAAAAAAGAAAAATATATATGATGTAAAATTAGATTAAATTAATTCACCTTGGGAGCACAAAATCTAAGTGCCTTTTAACGTAGTGAGATAATTTTGGATCTAGGTCTAAGGCTCCTTACAGTTCACCTGAAATATTTAAACCTAAATATTAGTCAAAGAGTATTGACTTCCATTCTGTGGAAAAAACTCCTAAAATTTGGGATTTGGGGATATATATCCTTGATTATTTTTGCTATAGGCTACAGTTACAGTCTCTGATATGAGCCAGTAAATTTTCCTAACTATGGCTGTTATCCTCAGCTATTGCCATTCTATTCACAGTTAATATTAGACTTACTTTCATTCAAAAGATGTCCTTGTACTTCATTTTCTTTTACTTGTCTTAAGGCTGTCTTAGAGCAGTAACATTTTGCTGGTTTAGTTTTGATTAGTTTTCCTTTTTAGTAAGTTTTCCCATTATTTCAATGTATTTTAGGGCAACTGTAGCCTGTTATAATATTTAATCTTGCGTCCTATATGACATGGAATTAGATAATTGTTTATGGTTTTTACTCATATCTTGTGGTGGAAACAAAACACATGTTCATATTTTTTTCCAATGGTTTGGTCAAAATTACTGATATAATAGAAACGAAAGGCTTGGTATGAATGTTAATGTGTGATTATTGTCTTTCAGATCTGTTGTAAAAGTACTTTTGACTGCCTCCAAGGAGATATATCTGATATTTCAGAAAATTAAAAATTCAGTGTATACCCTACACTTGCATTAATTCTAATTTCAAATAGTTTAAATAAGGATTTGTTCTACTTGTACTTCCAGATCTATATTCAGTCCTTTCACAGGGTACACTGTATAAATTAAAACAGTACCTGGATTATTTTTGGCGCATTCTTACATAGAAAAGCATGGAGGAGGTGGATTTTCTATTCTTTAGATAACAATTTGTTTCTTAATTTAGTATTAATTTGGGTGTGTGTCCTTGCTTGCAAAGAAGCATTAATTATAAATGTATCACCTCTGAATTACTCCTCTGAAGTCAGGGATTAATCACTGGGGTATTCTGCATGCATAAAAACATAAAAATTTGGGTCTCAGATTCTAACTGGTGACATTAGATTTACTAGAGAAGGTTGTTTTCAATCAAATCAAGCCTTTAAAATGTAAGAAGTGGTATTGTGACCTCTTAGCCTAGCTTGTCTTTTTCTTACCCAGATGTTACATAAATAAAGAAATAAACCTCAAACCTCATCAGGTCTGCATTATGTGCACAATTTTCTTCCTGACTGTCAGGAGAGTGGTAGCATTAAGGACATAGTTCTCCAACCAGAAATGTGACTTAATAATCCTCTTTCAAGTGTAATGAGCTAAAAGGACATTATGAATTCCAGAATTCAAACTTGAATTGTTTCTCTTTATGTTCATGAATCAGAAAACAAACAAAGTCTAGTAAAGTGGTAGATATGAGCAAAACAAATTTTCTTATCAAAGTCCTATTTTTCCTAGAGCTAACAAGAAAGAAAATAGCTGATATCTGCTATATATCAGAAATTATGTGATTGCTACAAATCCTCAGGCCACAACTCTTCAACATTTCTCTATGAACCCTCCTACCAACAAACAATTTTTTTTCTCAGCTCTCAGCTACCACAGCCCAAATAATTTCAGAGAAGACTGTGTATGTGTGCATGTGAATAAAATTTGAGTCTTAGAGCTTCAGCTGCCAAGGAAGCACCTTCATACGCATTTTTATTTTATATTTTGTTGAGAGTACATTTATGAAGCAGGACAGAACCCCTTTGTGCATGCAAAATTTATATATAGCTTTGTTCTTTCAGCCAGGCTGGTCAAAACTTGTCAGTGAAAATTCAAAGGAAGCCTTGTAATATATAAAATAACCCTAGAGGGAGGGAATAAATGCTGT
Source organism: Pardalotus punctatus (assembly GCA_013400915.1). NCBI lineage: Eukaryota > Metazoa > Chordata > Aves > Passeriformes > Pardalotidae > Pardalotus > Pardalotus punctatus. The sequence goes on along the minus strand of VZTX01021846.1, from coordinate 35,122 downwards.
TTAAGATATTGAATTGTTGGAACAGAGCCAATAATGCAATTCTTATTTGGTTACATTTTCAGATGACTCATCAGATCTTCCACTAATCTGTGCTTTGAGGCTCGAGGAGTATGGCCTTTAAAATCTCCTGAACATAAGAAAAGAAAAAAAATTTAAAAACACAACAATATTGAGGAATCCACCATTTGGATAGGTTTCTAATGTGATGCAATAGCTTGTACTAATGATAAATCTGGAAAGATGAGAAAACACTGTAATCCTATTTTGTATTTTACCATGCAAAATGAAATGGAAACAGAAAGACTTGCTGTTCTGTAACAGTGATAAAGAAAATGACCCTTGAAACAAATTTAAATCAATTATGTTTGGGAAATGAAAGACTAGATACAAAAAGAATTTATTAAAATAAAATTAAAAAAAAAGGAAAAAGGAACTACCTTTGTTTTTTGCAAAGCTTGTGCTTTTATTTGTGACTTTTCCATTCCTTCCAACTGCTGTTCAATGGTAATGGTTTCTACTTTTTTTGTGTGCTCCTCTATTGTCTTTAAACTCATAGCTGCAAATCAAATAGCATCTTCTCAAACACTGAGCTAAAGAAACTTGGCTTTGCCCAAGTCATTGTCAGCAACACTGTCATTTCAGTGCCAACAAATTTACCCATCAATGATGTAAGTGATAAAATTGGTCTTTTCTTATTACTTTTTCCTTTCACCTTGTATTTATTTATTTATTTATTTATTTATTTATTTATTTAAAGACAGCCAACAGTATAAACAAACTATTACATAGTATTAGTCTTGACACAGGAAGAAATCAGTCTAATCCATTAGTGTTATACATTTTACAATAAAATGAAAAAAAGGGGAAATGGGCATCATTAGTATAAAAAGAAACAAAACCACAAAAACCGCAATAGTGAAGAACACTAATGGCCTCCATGGAAACAGTGTGGATATTGTCTTTTTAATTGCTTATGTTTCCACCTTAACAACAGCAACCTACAATGTGAAAAGTAATGTGAGCCTGAGAATGCATGATGGCAAAGGCCAAGATGGAAAATATCCCTAGGGAATGTTTCCATTATTTTTGACATATTAAATGGTTTCTGCTTTTATTCATGAGTAGCAGAGTAAAAGGAAAAGCTTGCCTGCTGAATTCTTCTCCGTAAAATGAAAATTTTAGTTCTTTCTATTTTAAGCTACTGGATTGGGGGGCAGGGAGGAAACCCTAGTTCAACAGTGCAGATGTTACAGTAAACTTCCTTTCAGTACTATGCAGATTTTGATTGGTAAACTGAATTTAATTCACCTGTTCAGTTAGGAATTAGTTGCAACAGTAGTTAAAACAGAAATAGAAGTAATAGGAAGTAGTTAGGACATTGTTATTTTGGTTTTTAACATATATCTGCACTGACTCCCTTCATAAAGCTAGACTTTCAACCATAACACTGCTGAATTCATAGAATGAATTGGGTTGGAAGAGACCTTTATGGATCATTTCGTTTCAACAGCCCGATCATTGACAGGCTTGCCTTCTACTACACAGGTTGCTCAAAGCTTCATCCAATCTGAACTTCAACACTTTCAGGCACAGGACATCCACAATGTCTCTGGGCAATAAGTTCCAGTACCCCACCTCCCTCTGAGTAAAGAATTTCTTTGGTATATCTAGTCTAAACCTGTCATCTTTCAGTTTAAATCCCTTCCTCCTTCTATCTGCTTTCTTGTAGGCCCTCTTAAGGTACTGGAAGGCTGCTATAAAGTCTCCGTGGAGACTTCTCCAGCATGAGCAGCCCCAGCTCTCTCAGCCTGTCTTCATAGGAGAGATTCTTCAGACCCTGGATCTCTTTGTGGCCCTCATCTGGACTCCATCCAGCAGCTCCATGTCCTTGTTGTGCTGGCGGCTCCAGAAAAGGATGCAGTACTCCAGGTGGAGTGTCATGAGGGCAGAATAGAGGGGAAGAATTAGCTCCCATGACCTGCTGGTCACACTTCTTTAGACGCAGCACAAGATATATTTGTCTTTCTGGGCTGTACATCCACGTTGCTGGCTCATGTTTAATTTTTCATCTGCTAATATCCCCATGTACTTCTCCACAGAGCTGCTGTCAGTTCACCCCTCACTCTGTGCTGATGCTGGGGATTGTCTTTACCCAATTTGGAGGACCTTGCACCTAGCCTTGTTGCACTTCATGAAGTTCACAGTGTTCTACTTCTCCAGTCTGTCAAGATCCCTCTGGATGACATACATTTTCTCTAGCATATCAGCTTCATCACTCAGTTTGGTGTCACCCAAAAACTTGCTGAGGCTGCACTCAGTCTCACTATGACATTAATAAAGATACTAACCAGCACCAGTCCCAACACAGACCCCAAAGGGACACCATTTGTTACTGATCTCCATTTGGGCATTGAGACCTTAATTGAAACTCTTTGGATGTAGCCATCAAGCCAACAGCTTTACCCATCTAAAAATCCACCCATCAAACCCACATCTCTCTATTTTAATGACAGGGATGTTGTATCAATCCTTACAGAAGTCAAGGTAGATGATATCAGCTGTTCACTTATCTACCAATGCAATCCCTCCATGTAGGAGGCCACTAGATTAGCCAGGCACTACTTGCCCATTTTGAAGCTATGTTGGCTGTCTGTAATCACCTCCTGGTCATCCATAGGCCTTGATACAGCTCCCAGTGTTAATTAACTGCTAATTCAGATTACTTCTTTTTCTATTCCCAGCCATAATTTATAGTAGAAGTATATTGCAACAACATAAAAATTCTACATAATGAATTAAAACATATATTGATACAATTTTTCTCAGAATCATATCTTTATAAGTGCATTCTTCACCCTTACTTGAAAAAGCTGCTGTTACTCCAGTTTTTCAGCTGAGAAGTCATAGCTTATTATGTATTCTAACAAAGATTATTTAATCTTTCCAGTGCTGCCATTTATTTCTTATATTGATCAATGTCTGTCAGCACATAAAAAATAAAGAACCCCATAAATATCACATTGGATTGAGAACTCATAATCTACTCATCTACTCCTAGTGTCACCCATGAATCGTATGGTCACAACAGCATCATGATTTAAGTATAAGGACAGAAGAAGTAAACCAATGTGGTAACAATATTTTTCTCCCAACGTACAGTGATTCCAAAAGAATTGTTTCCAAAAAAAAGTATTTACACACAGACTTTAGCAATCAGATCTAGATCAAACCCAGACCTACAGGAGGCTATAGTTCAGAAGTGACTGCCTTATCACAGTGAAAACCTGGAAAACAGAATATGTGCTATTTTTAGTCAGAGAACTACAAAAACCTTTAGAGAAATCATTGGAGGTTGATTGAAGAGTTTATGATGCCAAATATTTCTAGAGTTAAAAAGGTATTGTCAATATTCAACACCACTACATTTCAATTTTCAGTTTACATTTTCAATTAGTATTGTTTTCAGTAGTCATTATTGAAAAATATGGGTGGAACTGCTATTAGATGAGCTTTAAGTTCATATCTTATTATCTATTTCTATTAACTTGTCTTTTATAGCTCTATTGGATAGACTATGGTATGCTTTAACCAAATTTTTCTCTTTGAAAGATTTTCTCTTATTTCTTTCTTGTAGAAGCAGGTTGTTAATATTAAAATGACTCCATAATTCATCTAGTTCTTAACATGAATGAGGGCCTATTTTTCCTAAATTTTTCTGATGTTGCTATATCTATAGAGACATATTGCACTGAGATAGTTAAGAAAGACTATTAGATTAAGTTTAAGAAATGTGGTCTGCAATTTTGACCCTGCTCTACATCCTTAAAGTTTTATGTTTATTTCTTGGCTTTCTCACAGTTTTGCAAACCTTTGGACAAGTCCTTAATAGTGCTGCCATTTACCTTATTCTCTATACAACCTTCTTATCAGGGAAAAAAAAATCTAGTGAAAACAATTTGAAAAACATTTGTTTGAAAGTACTATGATGAAAGACCATACATGTCATACCTATGGATACATTTTTGAAATATATTCTGAAAAGAGGAATGTACAGTATAGTTGAAAAGAATAAAATCTGCAGTTACAGGTATTACAGACAATTAAAAACATATTTAAATATCCACCAGGAGTAAGATTTATGTGCAAGTTAGCACAATTTACAGAGTAAACAAAGGCTGTTAACATTTCTTAGCTGCCCAGTAACATTTTGGAAGCTGGACAACTTTCGAGTACTTTCTACTAACAAAACAGCTGAATTCTATATAAGCTGAAAAAGCCTAAACCAAGCATTTTCAGAAAGACAAGATGAAAAACATCCTGCATAGAATTAATACATTCCACTAGATAAAAATTGACAATAGCAAATAATATTTCAGTTATAAACATATATACTAAGCCCAAAAATTATATAGGCCTTGTTACAAGCTTCCATGCTTATATTCTTTATTTTTCACCCCTTCAAAATTCATGTGCTAAACCACTTCTATTCCCATAAAACCTGCACATTCTGTTTATGTGCATATACATATGGTTCCACTAGAATACTTCATAAAGTATGAGGCAAGCTGAAATTCTTTCTTGAAGAGATTCTCTTAGTTGTCATTTCAGTAGTTTAATTGTTACTGTGGGCAGCTGTTGTTTATAATGTACCTTGTGGTGCAGAAAGCGCTGCTCACCACAGTCCCTGAAGAGATATTTTTTAAAAAATGTATAAAAATTATAAACAAGCCATGAACACCTGCTGAATATATTATTGTTCTGACTAAAGACATAGTTTTATATAAGGCTAGAAAAAATAGTCAATAATAAACATGTAGCCCTTTTAGAAACTTTTAGTGGTGGAAAGCACCAAAACTCAGAAGCAGGGCAGAAAAGGGCAGACCTTGTGCTAATAATGACCTGCTTTTACTAAAATTAAAAAAAAAAAAAAAAAAAAAAGCAGCAAAATCCACAAAGAAACNAAAAAAAAAAAGGCAACGAACCATAGTTTCCTGTGTGTGATGTTTCCTCAGAGGATTCCTTACACTAAAGTATGTGTTCAGCGTTATCAGTGCTTATGCCAGCTACCAGCTTTGGGTTACAACAAAATCTTTTTTTTTCAAAAAAATGAAATGAGAACACAAACATACATAAAGCTTTTCAAGTAATTCTAAATGATTGTGAGGTTGATCTAGATAGTACATTTGTTTGAGTTAATGGGATTGAATTCAGTTTGTTATATAACAGTCCATATTTAAAAGACTTTATTATATTTTTCAGTACAAATGATTCTGTATCTTTGCTTTGTTTTGAATGCTTCTGCAAAGATGAAGATGTTTCCCTCTTTATCCTGACAATATTACTTATTTCTCTGGCACATTTGCACGGAAGAGTTATCCCTGGAATGTAACATCAGTAACATTCCTCTACTTCACACACAAAGCTCTTATATATAATTCAAGTAATGCTTTGCCAGTTAGAGAGCTACTATAGTTAGCCTTGTCCAGCAGCCAGGTGCTCACTCAGCAATTCTCCCATTCACTCTTCTCTTCAAGATGGAGGGTTAAAAATAGGATAAGAAACCTCATGGGTTTAGACAAAGTGAAATTAATTACCCATTACTGTCATGAACAAAACAGACTTGAGGAGGAATAAAATAATTTCCATTTATTGCCAAAACACATTCAGGTACTGAGGAGCAAAAAATAACAAAACAGAAGTTAAAAAAACCCAAAAAACCTGTCAAAACTTTACCTCTCCCACACATCCATCTCCTCCAGGCTCAGCTGATTTCCTTCTTGACAGAATACTTTTGGCTGCCCTCCCTGCCTTCGGCAGCATGGGGGAATGGAGTACTGAAGGCAGTGGTCAGTACATAACTGCTCCTCTCTGTTGGTCTTTTCTTCTCACACTTTTCTCCTGCTTCATCATGCAGTCCCTCCCATGGGATACAATCTTTCAGGATAAAACTGCTTCTGCGTGGACTGTCCACAGGCTGCAGATTCTTCAGGAAATGCCTGCCTGCTCCACTGCATGGGTATCTGCTCCTCTCTGTGGACTACAGGGAAGAGCTTGCTCTGGCATCTGCATTGCCTTCTCCATCTCCTTCTCTGATCTTTGTGTTCACCATTCCTCACAGAATTCTTTTCCCTCCTCCTCTGCCTGGGTGGGGATTTTCCCTTTCTTAAACATTTTCATAGAGGTGCCACCAGGTTGACAGGTCTGCTGTGGCAGGTCTGTTATGAACTCACTGGAAATTACTGGAATTGTCTGTGTCTGGCAGGGAGCAGCCCTAGCCTATTCCCTCAAACGCCGTCTCTGAGGCCCAACACCACCAGTACCATGGCTGCCCAGAACAAGAGCTCCTTTTTCAGTTTGGTTGATGGAAGGTTTCTTTTTCTCTTTGACCACAAAACAAAATATAGGTGGTATTTGCATTGAAGCACTAAACATGTTTGGTTTTGGCACTCAGGTTTTATTATTTTAATCCCAAGTGACTTGAGCTGTGATGTTGCAGAATTTTGCCATGTGCCTAAAACAGAATATTTCTACAGCAAGTTTCTGAGAAACAATCATATTGAATTACTAATGTCATAAAATGACAGAATAAACTGAGTTGGAAGGGGCCCATCATGATCAAGTTCAACTCCTTACCCTGTTCAGGATACCCCAGGAATGACACCATGTGCCTGAGGGCATTGTCCAAACACTTCTTGAACAAAGACAGATTTGGTGTTGTGACCACTTCCCTGGGGAGCCTGTTCCAGTGCTCCTTGGCTCCTGTCACCGATCACCACAGAGAAGGGATCAGTGTCTACCCCTCCTTTTCCCTTCATCAGGAAGCTGTAGACTGCAGTGGGGTCTCCGCTCAGTCTCCTCTTCTCTAGGCTAAAAAAAACCAAGTGATTTCATCTGCTCCTCATAAGGCTTTGATTTGATATCAAATATTGGGGACTGGGCCAAAGTTTCAAGCTTGTCTTGTTCATTCTTCATGAGGCATGCATTAATGTGGAAACATTTCAGGAGTGGTACTTTGTAGCCAACTTCTCATAATGCAGATTGAATGATCCCTTTAGTGCTCATTTCCTCAACTTTTGGCACATCATCCCATTGTTCATCACTTGCAAGCCTGGTATTTTCTTTTTCCCTCTTCCAAGTCAGTTTAAAGCTCTATCAACAAGCCTTGCTAGCCCCTGTGCTAGAACTCTTCGTCCCCTCTAGATCCCATCAGCTGTCAGTAGACTAGGTTATCCCACGGCCAAAAAAGACAAACTTCTTCTGCTTACACCAGTCTCAGAGCCATGCACTGACTTGATGGATCTGCCCATTCCTATCAATACTATTCCTTGTTACTAGAAGGATTGAGGAAACCACTAACTGTGCTCCAGATCCTTAAAAATATCCTTCCCAATGTCCTGGATTGCCCTTGGACTTCTCTTTGTTATTTTGTCACTGTCAGCTTGAACAGCTAGTAACAGCTAGTAATAAGGGGGCCTTAGAAAATAGGAGTTTTCCAGTAATGGCCCTTGCCCAAGTCCCTGGGAGAGAGCAGATTTTCCTTTGAGTTTAATTCAGTCTGTATATTGGGTAGAAAAAAATGCCCAATATTTGGCGCCTCTATTCCCTTTAGAAGGGAGTCTCCTATTACAACTACCTTTCTTTTCCTCTTAACAGAGGTGGTCATGATGGAGGCTACAGATGGTATTGCTTCCGAAAAACCCTGTTTCCCAGAAGAACGTTCGCTTTATTTCTATAGCAGAAAACACTGTCATGAGACACCAGTGCATAGCAGGCACTCATGAGAATTTCAGGTTTAAAAAGAGGCTTAAATTTGAAGGTCAACTTAACTGCTCAATGGAAATGTAGGTTATGAGGGAATATAAGCTCCTTCGAGCTTTGTAAGCAAAAATTAATTTAAATCAAAGTAATCTCATTGAGTCAAATGGACTTTATCAAGGCCAATTTTGACATCCAATTTTCCTATGCTCAAATTTAAAAAGGAAAAACAGTCATGTTCTTTACCCCCTTTAGTAAAATTTATAGCATAAAATGCTTATCTGCTGATACAGAATCAGATGTTTCTGTAGCCTGGCATTTAGAATGCTTAGCTGGGAAAGGCAAGTCTTGGATTCTCACTCTAGAAATTGTAAGGTTGTTCAGAGCACGTATACAGACTCAAACTCTACACATGGTTTAGGAAAAGAGAGTTTTTATTCTGTGAATGGTATGGTATATAGGTCTGTCAGCATTGAACTCCTTCGCATTTTTGAGACTTGACATATGCTCCCAGTAGTTGTAAGGTCAGTGTTCATGGTAGTATTTTTATATTCTTTGGGAATTTAGGCTTCATTATGGAGCTTTTATTTGTTTGCAGGTCTAATTTTGAGTTTACATTTTAATGTCTTATTTTTCAATTGAATACTTCAAGTTTATTTTCCATGTAAATAACCTTGTCATATAGTCATTCAAAACAAAAGATTAAAGATTTCATACTAGCTTCTGCAAACATGTAATGCCAAGACTTTATAATATAACTGTTGGACAGTGCATCATCTTAATATCTCCTCTCATGATAAGTGTTATTTATTTATGCAAAAGTAAGTTTTATTTAGTAAGTCAGTGTTGCAGGAATTATATCTTCCTACTATTGATATTTAGTATTTTTTCTGCAGGCTAATTCAAGATCTAACAAAGTCTGACGGATGTTTTCACTGTGAGCAATATTAGTGAGGTGAATAAGAACTCTGAGGGAAAAAAGAATCTCTGAATACTCAGCATAGTTTTCCAAATTTGCTGTAAAATTTGTGGCAAAAGGATGTTCAAATGCCATCCTTGGTCAACATTCTCTAAGTGGAACTTATATCAATAAATGATTAAGAAATGTGTTTGAGGGCATGTCTGGGTGAACCTAGAGTCCCAAAAGGACTAATGCAAGTCATCAGAGGCACACTTGTTGCTGCACAAAAAGAGACTACTCCTCAAAACCATTCAAAAGGCTTTTCAGATATTGACCATCTGAAAACAATGCTACAGTTACATAAAGACTTTGCTCTCTCAGATGTAAGTTTTTTTTCTGCATAACTTAACCTTGAACAGAGCTAAAATATGTAGGTATTAGAAAATGTCTGTCAGTTAAATGGTTCTTGATCTCCTGTTGTTGTTAAAAGAGCCAAATAAGTGCATAATACGCTATTTGTCACCTTAAACGTAATAATCTATTAGGTTTTTTACACTTTTTCAGATTAGATCAAGTAATTTCTTGTAGTAGCATGAAAAATGTTAAGACATTTCTTCATGCCACACATGGGTTCCAGAAGAGATAGCAGAGAAAAAAGTAGTGTTTTACATACACATAGATGCAAATTCCCTAAGATACTTTCAGAAAAGGTGCTTAGAAAAAATAAGATTAAAGTTTGATTTACAATGTAATTTTATTTTTTTTGGTCTGTTAAGAGCATGTCATTTTACCTCAATATAATTGCTATATGTCTTCAATTACTTCATTCAAATTTTACAAGAAAAAATATGTTGTTAAGCAAAGTACAAGATAAGAGAAGGAAGACAATCTTTACATTTCTTCTTAGATAGGAATACAAAAGAAGTCACTATGTACCCATGATGATCTCTGTTTCATGCCTAGAGCCAGTTCTCTCATGGATTAAGATACTGGCTTCATCTGTAAATACTTAACTGAAAGTATGTTTTATAATACATTATGAAAAATTTTGAAGAAATATCCTAATTTTCTGCTTCATGCAAGCTGGATTTCCATTTAGGTCTGCTTATGTCTAGACTTCAACTTTGTTAGTAAAGAAGCTTGAGAAACAGAAAGTATTAATGAATTATTTGGCTGAAAATAGCATTTGGTTGCCATCATTCCATTGCTCCTCTGGTGCATTACTTTGCTGCTGTACAAGGTTGGCCTATTTTTTGGAATGTTAGTCTAGCATGCCATCATAATTTTGTACATAAAAACATAATGGCAAAAGCACTAAAAATATCTGAATAATATTACTGATTTATTAATATTTTGCTGGACAACAGAATTAAGAAAGCCTCTGTTTGATCTAACAGAAGATATAAATATAAACAGTATACTCACTAAGAGAGTTCTTCTCTTTTCAAATAGCAGATCTTTTTTTTGTTGTTGTTCCAATTATTTTCCCCTTTTTAATTCACCATAATCTTTAGTGAGTCCCTGCTGAGGCTTGTTAACTCACTGAAGTCTTAAATTCAGCGATTTCATTCAGATACCTTTTCAATTACATCTAGTTTCTTGGCCAGATTTTAAATCTATTGCTGTTTGTCATCTTGGCATTACAGGAAGAGGGAAGCTTTAACCAAAGATGGTATCTTCATGTCAGGACCAGCCTGATATCTAGTGTTAGTGAAAGCTGTTAAATAACTGTTGTGTTCACTTGGAAAATGAATTTACTAAATGCAGCAAAGTAAACTCATCAAAATATTACAGTAAAATCCAATAACCTTAGTACTTACGGAATTTGATTTGAAATTTAGCTACGCAATGTTTATATTATAATTACTGAAAGATGGACTCGCATGAAATAAAAGAAAATAGACAATCATGCCTTATGTCTTTTTAATATAGAACCTCTTGTAAAGTTGTACTGAAAAGAAATTTAGACAAAATAATTTTTGTTTGATTCAGTTTTTGTATCCACATTCCTTGTTCACTTATAGTATTGTGATTTTAAATATTTTGCTCCAGAAAAAGTAACATATTAAAATTATGGAAAAACTTTCCCTGGCTTATCTTTGTTGGCATCTGAGCAATGTTATCCACTGTAGGTTAAAAAGTGATCCTTCAGTCAGGCACGAACACACACAGACAAATAGAATCTTACTCTAGATATATGGAGAAAATTATTTAAAAAATTTCCCCATATCCTTGTAACTAAACTAGTAAAATACAATGGGGGAACACCTAGGAAAGAGACCAGAAGTGTCCTGGATTTTAAAATTAATTTCCTGGCATATCATTGCTCAAGATAAAAACATCTTTATTTTAAGTGGCATTTTCTTGCAAGTACTTATGTACACATGCCTGTATTTGTTCCTGGCATTCATTAAAAAATGATCTTTAATGTACAGCTCTGGCTACTGAACACTCTAAATCCAGAGAGGAACAAGTGCAGAAAGAATATCTCAGTAGGAGACTACTGTATAACTGCCATTAAAAAAAAAACCAAAACCAAACAAAACCCTTAGTGACAGCAAATATAATAAAAGTCCTATGAAAGCACTAGCTCAGTGACAGCTCCCAAGGTAAGGTGCTACATTAGTTTTATTACTTTAGCTACGCATATGTTAAAAAACATTACCAAGTTACAATAAATAAAACGTAAAATTGCACATGCAATATAATGACATTTAAGATGGGTGGTGAAAATTAATCCATTACCAATGAAGTAATCAAATAACAAAACAAGACAACTAAAGGCAAGGTATTCTTTGACTACCAAGAAACCACAAATACTTCTATACACAACAGAAAATATAAATATTTCTGGAATATTAACATGGATGAAGTTTTTGGTTTTTTTTTTTTTTAAATTCCTGCTGCTATGATTACTTCATGTTTCAAGCACTATTTCCTGAGAAATTATCTCCCTCATCAGTTTTCCCAGCAGAGCACAATGACTCAGATTAGTGGGTAGAATTACAGTAGCTCTGTTTTATTTTTTTTTCCCCAGGAAGACAGAAAACATTATTTCCTGCTAGTTACAGACACTTTGACATTCTGGCTACTTGGTGCTATTTTCTTAGTGGAAGACTTTGCTGACTAATCTACATGAACAAACTAAAACACTGAACACAGTGTTTATATGGCTTTGAAACTTGAAAGTACAGAATTGCAAAGAATTCTGCAAAGCTCTTGCTTTAATATAATCATTATATTTTCAGAGAGAGAGAATGTTGTAGGAGATTTCCAAAGGCAAATTTTAAAACTGATGGCAATTTCTGAGTTATGCCAAGTTCACAGGCCAAAGGGATCTTTAGAATATTATAAGCCGTTTGCAAGATGCTCTTCAAGGACAGAAAAATCTCCCCTTGACTTGATCTTTTACCTCATCAAGACTCTGGAGTTTAGTAAACTTGTGTGCAAATAGGACTGCAAGGACTCTTACAGTAATTCAGCTTGATTCAGCATCTGTCAGGTGGTACAAAATAGTTACCCAAATGGTACCATCTGATTATTAAAATTTTTAGAGAGATGCCTCTGCCTGAATTAAGGTGCAAACGAGACCATACACCAAAGTCAATAGTATGGATTTTATTTAACAGGAAATGAGAGAGATGGGGGGAGGCAAAGAGAAAGAGAGTGACAGAGACCGATTAAGCAGAAAATATCACCACTCTTTGGATCCCGATGACATCCCATTGATCCTCTTCTACTGGTCTTGGTGGAGAGCCCCGCACAACAGGGTTCAGCAGATTGATACACATTTGGGCCAGGTGGAAATGCCCAAGTACCTCCTGCAGGGCCAAGTTTGACACTGTCTCGTGCAACAGATGCCGGATCTGTTGCATCACTTTGCATCACGTGCAGTGTTCTGCTGCAAGGTCTCAGGGATGAGTCTGGGGAGCGCTTTGGGGATCTTTCATGGATTACGACACCTCAACAGCTGCTTCTCATGTGAATGTCCCTGTATGTATATGGCCTTCTCAGTGTGGGGATTTTTACAACTAAGGCAGTTTTTGTAAGGGAGGATGGGTGTTAACTCCCTCTGAGCAGAGGTTACACCACACACCCAAAAACTCTCCTCCTCTCCCCTCCTTGTTGGGGAGGGTGTGTGCAAACCTGAGCAGATGAACCTGTGAGCTATGGCCTCCCCCATCCCTAACCCAGCCAGAACTGATTTTCAGAACAGCTGTTGGATTTGGCTTTCTTGTGGATACATTCCTCTCCTTCAGCCTTATTTACTTCTCCCTAGACCTGAGATAATTGGACAATAGTGTCACCTTAATCTTATCTGAAGTTCCCTTGACTTCTTGCAATTCTCAGTGATATTACTAGAAACCAGTGGAAAGGAAGACTACTAATAGTAAATAGTTATCAAATCCACCCTAAATTTAAGAAAAAATATGTTTATGTCATAATAACAACAGCACTCATACTGATTAAAAAAATTCCTTAGTAGATATATATAGAAGTAAAGATATTGTATGTCTATGAATAATCTCTCTGTCTGCATGACATTCTTCCATGAAAAACTTACCAGTTTTACTTAGGAAAGCTTGTCACTGATTTATTCTAGTGAAATTTTCTGCTCACTCACTGTGCTGTCAGTCTACTGGTGATACTGATAAACCTACTGTTTTCCAAGTGCTGAATCATTCATTAATACCAACTTCTTTTCCAGGAGAAACCATTTTACAGGTTTCAGTATTTTTATTGTTATTCTTGCTGCCAGATATAATGCAATCTTAAAAAGAAAATATAAATCCTTTATACAAGGCAGCTTAAATCAAGTGTTAGAAATTGTGAAATGCTTATTTCCACACTGCCTGACATTAAACTTTCAATGTTCGCTTCTAAAATTACTCCCTTAGGATGTATTGAATTGCAAAATCCATGAACTTCTAAGTTGCTTGCAGTTTATTTCAGTAGCTTTCTTGGTAGCATTATCATTTGTAACTTCATTGCTATCCTTACATCCCGTGTTTCCAAATCCCAGGAACAGCATCATAAATGCACTGACTTCCTCAAGGTTCTTAGGATCTCAGTAATCATGGCAAAACATTTTTTCCTCTTCCTACATCTTCATGTTTATTTTATTATTTATTGATTTTTTGCCAACACCTTAAGCTTTAGGTTACTTAGATATTCAACCTCAAAAGTAAGACTTCCTTCCCAAAAGCCATGATTTATTTGCCATCTGGTAACTGTGCAAATCTGAAGAAAATTTACTGAAGTCCATAGCAAGTAACTACTACACAGATCAGGATCACTTCCACAATTTGAGGCATGATGCTACACAATCATTTAAATTTGTAATGTAAGCCACACCATTTTATTCCTGAGTTTCTTGTCATGTATCTTTTCTGTTTCACTGGTAGGCTCATGTATTTTGATTTTGTCCTAAAGTAATTGTAATTTGGTTTATCATTCCAACAGATGTAAGTCTTCAAATGTATCAATACATAATTCTGTGCCTGATAAACAAATTTAATGTTTTAACAGTAATTGCTCCTTGTGTATTTGGGGTCCTACCTATAAAACCAGATGTGACATTTTCCAGACTTACGAATAGTATGCCATTCCTTCTCTTCTCCCAACATACACACATTTTTTGACTCAACTACTTTTTTACTCTCCATAACCATGTTTCAATATCAAATGAGACTGGAGTTTAACAAACTATTTTAATTAACTGTTTTAATGGATTATATTTTTTTCTTTTGGTTATAACATTTATGACTTGTTTTGACTGTTTTTTAATGACTCCAAATGGAGTCACATTCTGGGTTTGAGAAACCAAGCCATAAAACCTTGGGAAGTGGACAGGTACCATGGTAAGTGGATAAGAAATGCTTTTTTCAATTTTGTCATGGAATTACATAATTTTTTTATACTTTGACAATACATTTTGGAATCCAGACTGTGGCCAGACATATAAGAAATGAGAAGTTCTGAGAGTCTTGTCTCCATATCTCTTTCCTCTTTGTTCTCATCCCCTTTAAACTATCCAAGCAAGTGCACATACTCTTGCTCTAATAGAATCCCAGAAATGTCACAGTCTAAAAAGAGAAGAGGCCAGAAATCTTTCCTACCCCATACCAACTGAGTTGATTCAGGAAGACATAGAATTGCTTTTTCAGAAAGGGGACTTTCCCTTTTCCTGGAACTCCATGCAAATCTCATGGAGAAGTAGAGTCTGTACCTTTACAATAATTAACTTTGGCTCACTTCCAAAACTGTATGCTATATATAACATCCAGAAGCAGTAGATGACAAGAGGATGTGGATCCAAAAGATGTGGATGGAAATGTAAACAGCCTAAGAATTGACAGCAAAGTAATATTTAGTGTCAAAACTAGCTTTTCAGAAAGAATCTATTATACCAACTCAACATCAATTTTACCAGAACTATGTTTCCAAAGATATTACTTTCATTTAAACTTTGTTTTCATATTATTTGAAATATGGGTTTGTTTTTTTTTAAAGCCAACAATGAAGAGTAACAACATACCCTAAGTGATTGATCTTGCAAGCCTTTCTCGCATTAATCATCCCCACCATGTGCATAGTTTCGATGGTTTCTGTAGGACTAGTTACATGAATGAAATTTGCAGGATCTATTCCTCTATGACTATTTTCATATTATTTCTTATTGGGCAACAATTGGCATTGTGTTGAGATGGTTTGATTTCATGAATTTTCAAACATTAAAAAATAATTTAAAATGGGATCATTTTCCAAATTAACCTTTTAAAATTTTATCTAGTATTAATTGTTAACCTGAAATAGTAGAATAGGGCATACAGCATTACTACAGTCCAGTAAGTAAATGATGTATGTCACCATTTCTGTTATATGAAATTTTATGTAGCTTGATATTCATATTGAGAACTGGTGGGAAAAAATTGCCTAAACCAGACACCAAATCAAATTAAATAGCTTCTGTGGAAAACTGCAATCTTCTGATGTATTTATACTCACCATATAATGCCTTGAGAGTAAGAACTACATTTTCATCCCCATATGGGCCATTCACTCAAGAGCTGGACTCAATGATTCTTGTGGGTCCATTTCAGCTCAGAATATTCTGTGATTCTGTGATGGAGGTTGCCACTTCACTTGTTTAAGAATGTCATTGGTGTTGACACTTTACCACATGCTCAGTTGTACTGTGATTAATTTTTTTATGCCTCTGGGGAACACTTTCACTATAGCCAAAGAAGAATATACAAACACACACTAAAAATCCCCAGATATTTTTCCAGTCTCTTCACTCTTACTCTGTGCTTTAATGTAACTGGCATTATGCAGAAAAATAATAAATTGGATTACAAAATATTCCAAAACATTTTTTTTTTTCATAAAATGATGCTAAAGTTACAGGGCATTGTCTATTGATGTGCTGATGAAATTCAAAAAACTATTCTTGCTGAAAATGTCAAGTTCTGAAAAGCCATCTGCTACTAAACTTCTGAGTCTGGAGAGACTCCTCTTCCTAGTTACAGGCTTCTGTATTTGACATGAGCACCACATGATTTTCCACTCTGAGTTTGCACCTATATTTACTTATAAGAGCATAGCATAGAATAGACTAGAATGGACTAGAATAGAATAAAAATTTCAGGCAGAAAGAACGTACTATGATCATCTAGTCCAACTACCTTACTACCAATACTTAGTATTACTGTCCTCCAATCCAGTGCTGTAGCCTGCTCTGAGATACACACACCAAACACTTCCTTTATATTAATTTGCATCTTGCCTTTCTGTTCATGTGTAGGAGGTATGTCATTGGGCCACCCAAGAACTCTAGACAAACCCGAATATAAGACTGGAAAAAAACCCTCTGTGTTTAGTGCTGCATAACAAAAGAATGTCCTTTTGTCAAGGAACTATTGTCTTTCTAGACAAAAATATCCTAGTAAGTTATTATAGAGGCAGCTTAGTCCAAATATCTGTAATAACAGCAAATAATATGCCCTTGACTGTGCAACTAATGAGAATAAATAGGGCAAATGGAATAGTGGAGTAAGTGGAGATAGAAAATACAAGAAAAAATATTTCAGGTAGTTTGGTTGTTACTGAGCAGCCAAAATAGGCTCTACTATCACAACTGAGGAGGGTCTTTTTGATTGGGTTTTAAGAGTTTACTTTAACAACAGAAGGCAGCCTATTTTCTATTATATTACTTCATATTGACATCAATCCTGTTAGTTTAAACAAAAATATAAACTTGAGTTGACAAAGTACAATTACTAAGTAACATCCAGAAAGGGTGCAAGGCTAGCTTGTGCTCATATTTCTAGCTAATTTTAATTTTCCTTGTGTTTTTTTCTCCTCCCTAGTCATACTAAAATTTTACTATTAAAAGAGACATTAAAACATTTAACTGCATTCCCCACTTCTTCAGACAACTGGCATGAGTCATCCACATAAGTTCTCTCATACAGAGTCAGTGTGCCTGCTGCTGCTGAGCAATTAGGTTGTTCTCTCTGATCCACGCTCACTCACAACAAAGGAATCCCACTAGAATTCAGTGAACGTGCCCATTTAAGCAGGAGGCCTCCGGTGTCAGCTGGTGAGCTGCTATCACATTAATGAGTTAAAACCCAGCTACATTCTCAATAATAGCCAAAGGGCATGCGGTGCCAGCTGAAAGGTGGACAAGTAAGTGATTGCACACAAGAGACATAAAGCTCAACTTTGTCATTGCCTAATTCTAGGACGCTGGGATATCTTCCAAGGGCTAAAATGACTTTTTGAATTAATCCACATAATGGTCTCTCAGGTGTCTTTGCCTCTCCTTTGGCTGTACCTACTAAGCTGTCCATTTCTTGAAAATGTTTGAACAGTATTTAACCTGTTCTTATGTCTTAGGAAAACTTCCATGTACTTAAAAAAGAGCTATAATAGTTGTATACTTCTGTAAAGGATAAGAATCTTTTGTGGATTCTATCACAGAAATATGTGGATTTGAATAATTGGTATGACTTTGAAAACATTACTGGGTTAGCATTTTGACCCCTTCTTCAATTTTTTTTCTTAAACTAGAAACTGTATCAGAATCACTAAGGGATACATGACTTAAATTTAAATTGTGTTTTATATACAATTTCACACATTAGAAACTCAGAAAAACACTTTTTTATTCTTGGGTAACAAAGATTTTTTTTTTTTTCACTGAGAAAACTACTCAGTAAAGCTCCTGTTAAAAACATGATTTAAATGCAGAAAAGAAACAAAGAATAGTAGACATCTTCACATGCACGAAATTCAACACGCCTTGAAATCGAGGGACA
Organism: Pardalotus punctatus; assembly: GCA_013400915.1. Classification (NCBI taxonomy): domain Eukaryota; kingdom Metazoa; phylum Chordata; class Aves; order Passeriformes; family Pardalotidae; genus Pardalotus; species Pardalotus punctatus. Next base: position 17,140 of record VZTX01021846.1, on the reverse strand, counting down.
CAAACATGACATTTTAAGTAAAACACAAACTTCAGAAATAGACGCATTTTTACAAAGATTTAGTAAGTGAAAACATTGTTTTCGTGAAAAATTGTGATGTGAAAATGGAGAATTTGATGCTACAGTGTGATGTAATGAAGACATAAAATATAAAAGAAAATACAATAAAAACTACATCTTGCTATGGTCATTAGGTACGAGAAAACAAAGTACTTATCAAAATATGATCCTTAAAACATATTCAGTAATCTCTCTATAAGAAAAAAACATATTTAGTATTAACATTTTTATAGTATAATATCATACATTTATCTTTCCAGCTTTTGTGTATGTGCTGTATATTGAATGACTTCATATGAGGGAAGAAGAGACTCATATCTACATAGAAACTGAGTCAAAATATCTTGAAGAAAAAAAAATACAAAAAATTATCAAATTGTGCCTGTATTGAGGTGATGCAAAAAGAGAACAGGCAGGTAAATAATTTTATTTCCAGAAGGGAAATTTGTTGATTACAATAATTCTAAAAAGAAAGGAGTATTTGAGTCTTGTATACTGAAGACAGTCTAGAAATATTCACCTATGTAGCATATAACTGTTGAAATAATGCCATATTTCTTCAGATGGATGATGGTTAAATAGATACACTGGTTACATTCACTATCCATCTGAACAGTTCAGAATTTTGTGTTTTAGAAAATGTGTCTGTCAACTTATTTCTCCTTTGCTCCCCCAGCTGCCTTTGGGATCACTGCACTTTTTAGAAGTTAATGATTAGGATCCACAGTTCAACAAGATATTGGAAGGTGGAGTATGTCAGAATTGTACAGTATAAAAATGAAGTATTATTAAATATTTTAGTCAAATACTAAAGACTAAAAGCAAGCATATTTAATGACTCATACATATATGAATCATAACAGAGAGAAAAAAAGCTAGAAAAAATAATGCTTCTTCTATTTGATAGATATATTTTTTGTTGCAATTTTTCTTGCCTACCATTATGATCATAATTATTCCTTCTGGGTTTGTTACTGGGGGGAAAAAAAAAAGGGGTTGCAAAACCAAACTCTTTCAGTATGAACTTGGGATGGAATGTTGTACATGTATGGAATGTGAAAGTTACACAATCTCTGAAAATCCCCAGCCACACACAGAGCATAATCCAGTGCCATAATAGTACTTACTCAAGCAAGTAGAGGGAGAGGAGTTTGAAGCATCTGACCAAATGAAGATATTACTTTCAATTTTTAATGACAACAGAAACTAATTGCTCTATATAGTTTCACACTTACAGACTTCATCATATGAACTACAAGCACGGAAGTAGGGTACTGCTTAACATAACTTACCACAAACTGTGTGTAAGAAGTTAATGCTTACCAGCTGAAAACTAATAAATAGCTCCAGTCAAATGCACTGTTCATCTAGCAGCAATTAAGCTCACCATAGGAATAATAACCAAGTAGAAAACAAGCAGAAATTTTAATTAAGGAGTTGAATAAAGCTTAGTCTAAAGGTGGAGTTCTCAAAACACTGGCCAAATTCTCTTCCTGTTACATATAATGAAAATTTATCACTGTCTTCAGTGAAAGTAGAATTAAGGCATTATTACTTTTGTGAGATTCACTTCTACCTTTTTTTCTACTAATAGAGTATACAGGATTGCAGTTCAAAGAAGAAAAATATTTAATACATTTTAAAAATTCTTTTACATTAAACTGTAACATTGTGCATTCTATCACTCCCAATACAGATTAACTAATTTTATGTCAAATCTACAGTGTTTACAGTACATTAATTTGGGACTGGTCAATCCAAATACAGAGGTATCTGTAGGATAAGACTGTCCAGAGGATAGAGATGTTAAATACAGAGCTATTAAATATGTGATGTTTAACTCAGGATCCACAGACAGAATTTCTGTTTTATGATCAGTCTGGAAATGAAGGTCTGTGTTACTGTTGTTGTTTGTTGTTGTTTACTGGTGCTGTCATTGTCATCTAAGGAACAGGTTATTTATAATGCATTATTTAAATAACAGGTTGTAAAAACACTGATGGGGTTTTTTTGGAAAACGTACATTTGTCTAACTCTTCTAATTCTCTTGTCAGTGGGCAAAAAATACTACTATGAAGACTTTCCCATTTCTTCACATGATAAACATGTAGTTGCAGTGTTTTAGGATTTTCTTTCTCTCTCATGGAGAATATAGATAAACTGTACCTTCTTAATCTCTGTGTTTAGTGTTAGAGGTGTACAAGCCATAACCAATAGGTCTTTAGGGGTGGATTGTCTTTGGCCAATAGACAATTGTTTATTACTGTGTATAAAAGGAACTTCTTGTAAATAAAGTGCTCTCTTCGCCATCTTGGAGCCTGTCTGCCTGACCTCTCTACCTGCTTCCACTCCCACGAATAACAGAAAAGCAAACCATAATAAACATTATTCACCAATATTAGATATAGTATAATAGACACTAATTATCTATTTAGCAATAATCTCTGATAAAATATTATATAAAAGCATTCCAAAGAAAAATGAAAAGAACACTTTTCAATAACCAATTTGTGTGTTTGTTACAAATACATACATAGAATCTTTCTTACAGCAGAGCTGCCACTCTGACATGTAAAAAGCAACCAGAATTTTCTATAAATGGTTCTGTTATAATCACCTGTCTGCTGAAATTTGTTACAAAAGACCTCTCTTAGAAAGACCATTAATATTTTCTCTTAGTCTGGAAAGAGCTGCCTGTCTACTTGCCTACTTTCACAGCAAAATAGCAATTAACACTAAGAAAAGGTACACATGAGGGATGGATTGTACTTGAAGTATCACAAAATTAGGCATTACTGAAATACCGGATATTGAGTCAAGATGAATGATGTTATAAAAATGTAAATTATTTGTTTTCATAATTTATTTGAATTATTTTGTCCAATGATTTGTGTATCATAACCCTCCAGGAGAAATAATCTGAAAAATTAGAAGCTATGAACTAAGAGCTTATCTTCAGGAAATTCATCAAGAGAATAAAATTTGACATAGTACTAAAACATAGTGTTTCCATAGATATAGTATAAATTAATTGATTCATAATTGATAAGCATCCATCCTATCCATGACTATTTCCCAAAACCTAGGTAATATAACCTATTTGATTCTAGAGAGATAATAATAATGACAGATTAACAGATCAAGGTAATCTCTTTTAATCACTTTTCAGGCTCCAGTAAAACCTTTATATTCTCCAAACAACCACCATTAGTAATTATGAATTCCACTCATTATGCTGAATTTGGGAAATTTTAATCCCTAAACCAAACAAGTGATACATTAATAAAAATTTAAAAGGAGTTTACCCCTCTAAAGCCTGCCAATACATATGTAAATATTAAAAAATCACGTTTCCATGATGTTTCCAAAGCTGTTATTTTTCTAACTCTCAAAATCAACATAAATGAGAAGCCCTGATTTTCTTGAGTCCCTAAGCTCTCAAGATGTCTGCACCATGACACTTTCAGAGTTCTGTGAAGGATTGTGCATACAAAGAACTCAAGATTGATGAGGTTGTTCATCCTGGAGAAGGAAAAGCTCCAAGGTGACCTTGCCATAGCCTTCCAGTACATCAAGGTGGGTGACAAGAAAGTGGTGAAGGGACTTTTTACAAGGACATAAGATGCAGGGCATGGGGGAATGGATTCAAACTGAAAGAAAGTTAAGTTTAGATGAGATATTTGTAAGAACTTTACTGTGATGATGATGAAATGCTGGAACAGGTGCTTCAGAGAAGCTGTGAATGTCCCATCCCTGGACTGTTCAAGCCTTTTGGAGAGAGGACCCCACAGTGGATTTGAATTTTATTTTGCATTGTCCCACTCTGATGTCATTGATTATAAATTAAATCAATTTCCCCAAGTTGAGTCTGTTTTCCCCATGACAATAATCAATGAGTGATCTCTCCTTGACCATATCTTGACCCATGAGCCTTTTTTTATAATTCCGCTCTCTTGTCCAGCTGAGCAGAGTGGTGACTGGACAGACCTCAGGCCTCATAAACACCCCTGACCCTGGACCCTGGGCTTCCTTTAAGCTCCTGCCTGGATCTTCAGTCCATGCCTGAGATGTTTTGCCATATAGGTGGCTCTAGCTCTGTCCTAGCTCTGCATGTGCTTGGCCAGGGACCCTGTTGGTCTGAGCCTTGACCTTTGGGCTGACCTTCTGACCTGGCCTCAGTCTTGCTCCATCGCTATCCATCCATGCCTAGCAATCGCTGGGCTATTTCTGACACCACTCACCACTTAACACCACTTAACACTAAAACATGGCTTAACTTCACAACTTGACTGAGACCTGCACCATCACCACAAATATGTATGATCTCAACTCTGGCCTGACCCTGTCTGCCACCCCACGATCTGCCCAGATACTGTGGCACAAGATCCTTGTGGTTTGGCTGCTGACCCCTGCAGCCTTACTCCTGTGCTCAGCTCCTGGGCTGTTCCCTAACACAGAAGCACTGCCAGTAGCTAGAGAGGAGTGATTATTCCTTTCAAATCACTCCTTAGAAGATCGTATTTAGAGCATGGCTGTTGGATCACGACCAAAGAAACCACAGCAAATGACCAAGCAGACAAAGGAGTTTCTTTGCCTTCACATCCCTAAATTATTATTTTGTGCTCTGACACATTTTAGGTGTTTTTGCTATAACAAACACACCTTATGGAAACATAAACTTGCCAGATAAATAATGAGTCTGGTCTCTTGTTTTTTCATAATGTGATATCCACAGTGTGGGCTGTGTGTGTCTCAATTGTTGCTTGTGGAGGCATACTGTGATATGATATGATACGATATGATATATGCCAGAATAATGTTGAAGGATTGTTGTGAGCAAAGAGAATGAAACCTTATCCATCCTTAAGATGTGGCAGATTTACAGGAAATTATTTTGAAGCCAACTATCCTTTCCGTTAATTTCCTTGAGAGAAGAAATTTTGTTTGATTCAGATGGGGCCTTGGGATCCAAGGAGAATAGAGACAGTGTATATACACCTGGAGAAAAACAGGGAATGAGCCAAACTATTAGTGTGGGAAAAGCAGTGAAACACTGTTGCAAAAGGTAACATTTAAGCAGAACAAAAAGATATTATAAGTTGGAAAACAAAGGGCAAAGGACGACTAGACTCATCTATTTCTTGAGCCAGGTGGCAGATGCATGAATGACAGGTCTACATCTTCAGTACAGTGTGATGACTCAGGTGGATATATTATAATGATGCACGATAACATGTGACAATATTTTACTTTTAAAATAGTGGGGTGTATGTAAAGGGATTTAAAAATAAAAAGAAAGAAAAAACAGTAAAAAGATTCTGTGACTTGCTGGCCTCACTTTCTCTGCACATATTTCTTATCCTCTATGTTAGCTACAGGAGTAAGGTTTTTTTCCATTTCAGCTCAATGTGTTTGCCTACTTCCAATCCTCACCCACTACATGTCCAAATTACCCCAAATTTATCTAGCAATATACCAATATTTCTTATAGAATCATTCCTGTCAAATTTAACAGGGACAGTCTTTTCACTTACACATGACTAAAAGAAAAGATTCAAGAGCTGACATATGACAAGGTTTGTTGCAAGCATTAAACAGCGTCTTGACAATAACTGTAATTAAAGTTGCCACGGCTTTGACCTGATTAAACACTGAACAATACAGCTGCCACTCTTTGACTACCTTAGGCCGGTGGAGAATCTGATGATATATAATATCTTTTGGCAGCCAAGTTAATTATAACATAGTTGGCTGCATTTCTTTAGAGGGAAAATATTTTAAAAAATTAATGTGAGAGTAACTGTAATGAAGGCTGTCAGAGTAATTCTAAATATTAACAACAAGCATACCTGATACCTCTGATGTATCTTAACTTTTTTGCTTATTATTATGTATGTTTAACTTTTATTTTCAGATTATGTAAGAAATTTTCTTCCCATGTACGAACATTTAAACTTACTGAACTTCGCAGTGTCAAAGCTTATACTGTTTCCTGAAAGATTCATGGGAGATGAAAGTTGAGATAGTCATGCATTCAGGGGACTTGGATGCTAATTAACGAGAACTGAACATTCAAATCTCCTAGGTGGTACAGGGAATCATAACAAATGTGTTTGTTTCAACCCTCTGTATTAAGATGCTGACATTGGTGTTCTAAACCTATTCCTAACACTGATATATGAACAGCTGCATGGATGAGGTATGTACAAAACAATTATGTGTAAGTAGTACTAATGACTATCATTGTAATGTGCGTGACACTTCTGCTGAAACACTGAAAACTTAGAAAACATACATCATACCCAAGTATGGTCAGCAAAGATTTTTAATACATGTTGATGAGCTGCAGATTAAGAAGGATCTCCTCCTTGTCACTGAATCTATAAGAGATAAATAGATGCAGTACTTTGTGAAATATAAAATATCTTCCATACAGCTTTTATAAACAAGAGCTTAGCCTACAGCTTCAAATGTACTTACTGGAAAGTCCCCTGTAACATAGTCTCAGTCACTTTGTCTCTTAAATTTTTATTGCAGGGGACTTTAGTGAGGTATGCATAATTTTTATTATCATGCTTTAATTTGTATCCTTGTGCCTGATTAAATATTTAGACTATCTCAGACTGGTAATGAAAAACTTTGCAACAAATATTTCTACCATCTTTCTTGAAAAACAAGAAAACTTTTTAGAAGTGATTTATAAGTTGTCTCAAAATACTGACATAATTCATTCAAATCTTTTCTGAAATCATATTTTTGTGCATAAGAACAAAAGGTGCTACTTTGCACTTGGAATTGGTGAGCCTTTTGGTGTGACTGCACTCTACACTTCCTTTGTACAGGTATAAATGATAGCCCAAACAGACAGGAAATGGAGGTTCAAGATTTTTATAGGCAATGTTCCTTTGCTTTGCAAAGAGTTGATGAACACTTTTTATAATATTTACACTTTGTAGTTCTAAGATTGTTAGGCTGAGGTGAAATTGGTAAAAGCAGTTATTTTTGTCTTTTCTTCTTGGACATATGAGTTTTAGGGAAAAATTATATTTTTCCTTTGTGAAAAATTATATACAATGAAAAAACTTAAAGGAATGTGTCACAAACTGTGCAATTTTGGGCTATGTTATCTGCAACGTCTCACAGGGCTCTTTGACTTTTATAGGATCTTTAGTTCAAAGAGGATATAAAGTCTGTAGCATTGTTTGTTACCTCTCCATCATGACACATTTTACTATTTTACTAGTCATTTTTATATTTGTTTAAATAAAATGTGACACAAATATTTACTGTCTTCATCCTGAAGTGTTGATTAAGAGCAAACATATAATGATCACAGTCATGTGATATTATTAGTGTTACATGTTATATAGAAAATGTACTCTATATCAATAGCTTTAAACTACATTTTGGCTTTGAGGTCTATGTCTCTCCCCCAGCTGATTCCATTTCAGTGGCACATGATATGAAGGCTACAGTTCCAAACATCTTCTTCCATTTCTTTTAACCTCACACTCTTGTTCTCATAGAAACTGAAAACAGGATGGATGGGGTTGCAGTCTTCCCCAGAACTTGTTATGTGTTTCACAACAGTGTGCATCTATGCTTGGAGTATAACATTGGGAAAAAGTATTTTAATATCCAAATTGTTATTTGTGATTCCTCCCTTTTGTAATTAGTCATCTAGATAGTTTAAGTTCAAGTTCAAATTCTTCAGAAATGTAGAAGCACATAAATCCTTCAAGATATTCAATATGTTGAAAGCATTGTACCCTCAGTGATATAAGGGAATTGAGCATGGAAAGACAAACCGAAGATCCCAACAGGTAGTGCAATATGTGTAATATAGGAAATTCAATATTCAGAAGGCTTTTGTCTATTTGACATGTAGTCAAAGTCCTTCTAACTCATCTTAGCATTGTTTGGGAGAACAACCCAAACAACGGGATCAGGTATAGACAATAAACTATGATTACATTTTACTTGTATCTCTCCAAATTTGTAGTCATGAGACCTGTATGATTCACATTTTGTAAAGGTCTTACATATCTTACTAGCACAGCAGACTGAGAATTACTGCACTATCACTGCCACAGGCAGCTATGGCTTGCACAAAATAGTTGTGCCCCAGCTTGCTGGCTAGCAGAATGAGAGCAGATCACTAGTTTCCTACCTAGAAGACCTAAATAGAAATTAATAAAGTTCTATAAAATTAATTATGCAGCAGATTTTATTAACAGTTTACTAAAAAATTTTGTTTCATTCAAGACTAAAAACCAGTTGCAAAATCAGAAGTTATTTTGAAGAAAGGTGCCTCAACTAAGGTCACCTGAGGTGGTGGTCTGATGAAAGCAAGAAGAGATGTCAGACATTTCTTAAATGAAACTTTACTGCACTTTCTTATTTAGTGTCTGCCTCTAACAAAGAAGACATCCTGAAACCTCATTAGAAGATATAACAATAGATATTGGTGTCCAATATAAGAAATTTGCAGTAGCTGGCAATAGTAAAAGACATTTACTTCTGATATCTAATGGAGGCACAAAGATGACAGAATAATTAATAATCTGAATGTAGGACCTGTCACTTTTTGAGTGAACCCTGAACTTTGTTATTGATATTGTTGTATTTTTTGTTACTTTTTTGTTTTTTGTTTTTTGTTACTTTTAGCAAGAGGGAACCTTCTTGTAGTGTCATCTAGAAGAAAATAGGAACACCATAGTAGAATTTTTATTTTTAAATATATTGAAGATGATTTTTGTGACATTGCCTGCAATGTTTTTCACAGTCTATTTCTTGCAAATCTAAATTAAATTAATTTTCCCACTTTGAGAAGCTGATAAATGCTATTTATCAAAAGCACAACATTCTCTTATTGCCAAATTCTAAGAAATTGAAATACTCTTCTGCTACAACAAATAAATTACTTATACAGCTTTTACAATTTCATTTAAAATGCAAAGGAACATTAGTGAAAAAAAAATGTACAAGATAGGAAAAGGAATTTTCTGTCTTGCCTTTTATTTCTTCTATTTTGTGAAAGAAAAAATTATCTTCTTTCTTAGAAATTGCCTGTCTTTCTTTCTTAGAAATTACCTGTCTTTCTTAGAAATTATTTACTTTTGTCTGAAAAGAAAAAGTGCTGAAGTTCTTCCAAAAGTTGTTTTTCCATAATGAATTTCCAAAACTACTTCCTCAGGCCTTGAAGCAAGACTGTGAGCTACACTGAAGCCTGCAACAAGGTCAATTACTACTGTTGCTTTTTTTTCACAGAGAAAATGAGTATTACATGATATTCAGATTCAGTGTCATGTGAATTTGTGTTCGTTTATCTTCTAAAATTATTAACTTTTGTTTGCTTTTCTAGGTAGTGTTTCTTGATATGGTTTTGCACACGCATCTTGGTTACTGTACAGCAAAGTATGACATTGAAAAGAGGACTAATAAAAATAATCTACAGATAGAAAGTGAGAGGGATTTTGTCTTTAACAGTTGCAGAAAGAGGATCAGAATTGCTGGATGTCTACAACACTTTACAAGATTAAATTTTTGCCCGCAATAGCTTTTATAACGTAATACTGACCATTGCAGTCACTACTTACTTCATTGCTAGTCTAATGGTGGTGTTATCAAGTTTTTTCTCCCCTTTTTTTTTCAAATTACAATGGAAATTAAAATAAGTAAGTCTAATGTAGATAGGAAAATACTTTTATTTTCTACAGAAACACTAGGAGCTCTGGACATTTATTTGCTGTTGGAAATATATGAGTCATAATTTTAGGGAGACCTGTACTCAAGTATCTCTCTTTTCAGGATCAAAAGACCCATGTCCAATAAAGTTATATCTCAAATAAGTAGGAAAAGTATTACATTTCATGCATTGTTAAAACATATATTCAGGAATAAATTTTTGGTGAATAAGATTTATTCCTCATTTTTTTTCTGTCAAATTGAATAACTCTAGAAAAAAAGATCATTTAAATAGGAATTTAATAAAAATAATCCATTTAACAGTATTCTATAAGAGTTTTCTATACTTGAGAAAGGATATAATAGCAAATAAGAAAGCTACTTAAAAGAAATAAGTCCAGAATTATATCTCTAAATTTAAAAAAAACAAACAAAAATGCAAATTACCAGAAGTTTCACTTTTGGAATATTCAACAGTATGATATCAGTTTGAGGAATTTCTCATGCTGCCACTTATGTATATTTATATGTATGGCTTTTTTTTTTATTACATTCGAACTGACCATGGAATTAGTTTCAACTACTCGTCATTCCAGAGTCTTAAGATTCCTGGAGTTTGGTAGAAATTGATAATTTCATACAAATTATTCCTCCATAGAGGAAAAAGATTAAATACAGTACATTTATAGGTGCACTCTCATGTTTATTTGGTAACATTCAATCATACCTTGAAGAATGAAAAAACCCAGCCTTTAAATTGTTATTGCTCCCATGCATGATCTTTGGATGAGGACCTTCCATGATAATAGTTACGATGTCAAAGTAGCCCAAGAAAGACGTTGAAGGAAGGAAAAGACATGTAAGAAAGAAACCGAGGAGAGCTTTATTTACTTGACAAAGGTACAATTATTGTTGATACTCGGAGGAATAGTAGCTGCCTTTACCATTCTGATTTCATCTCACCACCCTCCTCCTTCAACCATATGAGATCATACTTCATCAAAACAACCTATGGGGTGAATGAAAGGGTAAGAAACTAGTGTGCTGTATGTAGGAGTAACCCATCACATTGAGGTGTCATTATGTATTTGCCCTATAACAATTCCCTTTTGTAAGATTTGCAGTTTCCTTTACTCACAGATACTGCATTTGATTCAGTATTACGCAATAATTCATTTTTTTAATTCTGTTTTGCAGTTCCTCTATTTCAATGCAAATTAAGCCTTGAGTGATTCTGATATATTTGAATGTCTTTACTGTCCTGGCTAGCAATAACACCAGAAGAGGTCAACTTCATTAGCAAGAGAGTAATTCAGCTTATCATGACATTAATGCATTCAAAAAAACATTGCTCCTGTACAGCCATATTGCCATGGGCTCTGATTGTCACGTCCTATAAATTAAGATGGGGTTGCCAGTAGCTGGATTCAAGAATTCATAGAATTTTTTTTAATAAAGGAAGTGACAGAACATGAATATTTTGTTCTGTGTTTTGGACTTCATATTCTTTAAATTTAATTTTTTAAGCCTCTTGTTTACTGTTTATTACCTTCTACTCTCTTTCTGATTAAAAAACTTTTATTAATTTTTTTTATTTAATAAAAATAATGAAAATTGTAGTAATACTTATTCTAGTAATTTCCTTTTATGGAAGAAAGAACATTTGAAAAGAATGTTTGAATAATTAAAATCTTCCTGTGAGTTAGAAGAAGAAGAATATAACATTTTGAAGTAAAATGATGATTACAATGAGAATTCAGAAGAACAGATAGATTAAATACCTGTGGAAAAGAGGTTAAACTAGATTCTGTCTTAATCATTTCTTGTAAGAGTTTATATTTTCAACAAATAAAAGCAGATAGATGTAAAGAAGATTAAATAAGGCCACTATATGCAAAGGATATGGCTCCTATTAAAGTTCATTTACTTAATTTTGAAGCAGAATTAACATTTCTTCAAGGCAGCAGCTGAAAAGCACACATATTGTACCAGTGGAATAACCAGGTGTCCTGTATGTGCCAGCTGGATTGAGGAGCTGAAGAAATCAGTTCATAAACCCATTCATGCCTTTCACTATCCTGTCTGGGCTTATTACCTCTTATTTTGAGAAACTTCATCAGATGTACAAAATTAACACAAGACATGGAAGCATAAAGTATTTGATAGTGTTTCTCATTATGGTAGCTTTTCCTGATGTTTAGACTGGTGGTGGGTAAAATTTCACTTTCATCTTCAAATTAATAAAAGAAGCATATTTATTTGTAAAAAACCCAGCATCTGACCTTTTGTTTTCTTCACATATTGAATGCTCCCAGCATGGTACATACACAATAATAATCTTCCAAAAGTTTTAGCTATTTCTCCAGGGAATTAAGAGGTTATTAATTGATTTATTTATTTAAGTAAGCAATTTAGCATGAGGTATTTGCACTAGGTTCTTATGCTGTGATATTTTTTTACTTATACAATGTTATTTGTTGCTTATGATTTGCATGGAGAAATTTTTTTTTCCATTTTCATTGTGTATTTGTTAATCCATTTCAAAAAGTATTATGCTAATTATAACTGTGTGCTTCACATTTAGCATCTGAATTGCTCATTTTCAAGTTAGGTTTTTTTAAAATTGTAATCTGTTAATTACTTGTTTAATGGAGTGTGTAATTACCTACTTTAAGTTAGAAAACTGCTTCCATTTCAAAGCAAGAAGTCCCTTCTAGAAATGAAAGTATGTAAATTCATTCCTTGCAGATATAGTATATAACTCTTTTGCTTCAATAATTGTTTCATTTGTGTTTGAAAATAAATTGTTTCCTACCCTCTGTCTGTAGTAATTATTGACACTGTGTTCTAGGAGATTGAGTCCGAACATAAGAATGAAACATTTGTGAATATGTGGAGGATTAAAATTGAAGAATACATTTTTTTAACTAAAAGTGAGCAATAAATAATTTTCTAATCCTAATAGATTAGCTGCCATGAAAAGAGAGTAAGAGACCAATTTGTCATTATCTGAGCTTTTTTTAAAAAAAAAAACAACCCAGACTGAGATTGAATCTTAATTTCTAAACTAATAGTTAATTAAATATTTGAACTAAAAGTAATTAAAACATTTAACAAAATTAAAAGTAATCTTGAAATAAAAATTAGAACAGTAGTGTAACCATCCTACTGCACTTGACACTTGTTTAACTGTCACCTAGCTTTGGATAAGCCAGCCAATACCAAAGGCACATCTAATTTTTCTTATTTTTTTTAATTAATTTTTTAAAAATTCTTAAAAATACTGAATTCTTTCACTGCTGAGAAGGAAGCTGTTCAATTGAAGGGCCAAAATTTGTGATTCCTTCCATTCACTTCACTTCCAGAGTTGTGCATGTACTGTCAGTCCTAGAATACGCTGTGGATTATGGTTAGTAGTCATTCATCACCTCAGTGTTCACTAGTTTGGTAACTTGAAACACCCATCACAGAATTGACAGATCCAGTATGAGGACATTGAAATTTAAATTTTTTGGGGGGTTGCTGAAAATATTTCCACTGTGTGGGAAAAGCTGTGGTGATTTTTTTACCAGTCTTCCCTGTTAAATTATTCTTTTTCCATTCCACAGTAAAGAATCATTTGAAGTAAAGTAATACAAATAGCAAAATATTACAGACTCACTAGATAAAAATTCAGAAAGTGGATTAAATTACTTTGCATATAATTGCACTTAAGATAATTTTTAAAGGACTAATGGAGTCCATGTTTCCCTTCTTCAATGAAATAACATTATTGGAAGTTCTCTTCAAAATACAACAGTCCAGTGTGATAGAACAATTATTCTCTTCAACTCACTGGAAGTCTTCACTGCAAAATAGGAGGTATTTAACCAGTCTCTTAAAAATTTCTTATTTTTAATTTGCTTCCTGAAATATGGATTTATACTGTAATTACTTGTTAAACCCTTACGAATCTTTACTGCTTGTGGAAGAAAAATTCTGCAGTGGAAAAAGATGTAGGAGACATTCCTTTTCAATTTGTATTCATTAATTGAGGTAACTCCCTGCTGAAGATTCAAATTTGTTGGTTTTGTATCTCATATCTATGTGCTTAACTTTCCACATATATGGAGATAATGTAAATCTATAGATTCTCCTAAGCCTCTGAGGAACAGCTAAATTTTCCTTAAAGAATGGATGCACTCCAGACTCAATTAAAATTTTGAACACAGGTTAACATTTGTGTACAGGTCTAAAGGAACCAAGAAATATATCCAGAAGAAGAAAAACATCCCTGCATCTTTTAATCCAACATCAGTGTTATGCCTACAATCATCTGTTTTTCACCATTTCTGGATATGTTCCTCACTGAATTTTGTCTTAGCTTTTTTCAGAAAATGAAATAGGTAGCTGCTTGCTCTTCAAAATATTAAATAAAATAAAGAATGAATAACAACATATGAAAATTTACATTTAGTTTTCCTGTAGTATGTGTTGTAAACCTTCTCATAAAAGCCAAAATACCTCAATAAGGATAACTGGCAAAGCTTTTAGGGAAAAACAGTTTATTTCAAAAGTCTTCTCAAACATATGGTGCTTAAAACTGAAGAAAATGTGCTATTACATGAATCAGAACTAGACTTCACTAAAAATAAGTTTTAAAAGTACAGTGATTTTATATTTTATCTTGATTATGTTATTATTTTCCTGTTAATATTTTGTTTGATTTTGTGTCTATGGTCTTACCATAGGCACAGATAAAAATGTTTTAATGTTTTTTGGTTATGGTGCAGTTATTAACAACATTTGGGTATTTCTTATTTAAGTAAAAATCATACCTATGTAAATATTTATGACCTTTTGTCTCTGTTTTTTGGGTTTTTTTTTTTTTTTTTTTTTTTTTTTTTTTTTGTAGGCTGTTCAGTTCTTGTATTCCTGTGTTTCAGGCTTTTCTTTAAAGTACTTAATTTTCCAGAGTTTCTTTCCTGTTAAAACTAGTATGTTTAAGCCTTGATGTCGTGTTTCTTTCCCAGTGAAAGAAGATTTGAGAAATAAAGTTTAGAACTTAGTATGAAAGGCTGTTTTCTGAATTTACACAAAATCATGAAGAATGCTGAGTTTGAAAGGTTGAATGGGGCCAAGTGTATTCCCTTTTCCTTGGTGGTTGCAATATCAAAGGGTTGAGATTTTTTATTTGCAAAAATATCTTCTAAATATACAATTGAAAGAAACGACTAAATTAATGAACCAGACTTTCACACTGAAGCCCTATTTTCAAATCTGGTTAAATTTACAAATGAGTGAGTTTGGTGGGCTCTGTCTCATTCTCTGTGAACATCTGTCTGTGTCACTAAGCTGTTCACATGGTTTAGCATGATTGGCAGCTCTGTCCAGAAGGGATTCAAAGTGTGACAGCTTGAGCACTGCAGATCAGGCTGAAGGTGCATTGAAGGTGTATGGAGCTCACGTGAGATTTATCATTACTTTGATGTGCTGCATTAAATCAAAAACATGGAAACCTCCAGGAAGATACCTTTTGCTATAGGTGAACATACGCTTTGTTTTTTGCAAGGACAAACATTTTAGAAAGAATATCTAGAGGGGAGGTTGATGTTAGAATGTTAACTAATCTCCCGATCAATTTCTGCATATTTTATAAATCTTTAGATTTGTTTGAAGCAATTTGTCTGTGTCGATATTTTTGCTGTCAAACACACAACTCAGTCTCCTGTTCTGAATGCTCTGATGCAGTAGCAATCATTCTACTTTAATTCTTAAAGTTTTAACGTGTTCCAAATTTAAAAGAACTACAAAAGAGTAAAAAGCAAGTAAAAGCAAAATTCATTTTAACAGTTATTATCAAGATATTATCTGTCAAAAGTAAATGAACATGCACAGAATTGTCAAGGCCCTATATTTTCTTTTCTTCATTTTCTTTTCCAGGGGAAGAAAACAAACGGATCTTTGGGGATTTCAGTCTTCTTTTGTCCTTCACAAAGATGGATGGTACCCTATATATCTAACCAAGTAACTTGGCAGAAACAGTATAACAATAAAGCTATATTTAAACAACTCTATTTTCAAGTACAGACTCCATAACCATTTTTCTCTTCATACTTCATCCTTCCTGTGAGAGACAGTTTTTTGACCTATGCTATACATTAAAGTAACTTTTACTTCATAACAAGGAAATTCCCCTGGTTGTTTACACTCTGCCATCTTTATAAGAATTTGTTCCCATGTGCTGATTACTCCTGAGTGATCTATATTATAAACCTCTTGGTAAATGTGTCATTCTTGATTGTGCAAACAACTTAATATTGTTATTTTAAAAAATATTTGCAAACCATTTTTTGTGTCAACTAAATAGCAGAAGATAAAAGACTATTTTTTCTAGCATCCTCATGGACCTAGGGAGCATATAGTCACTGGTTTTACAAAAGCACTTAAGTGAATTAAGAGCTTAACTCCCGCTGACCTTCAAAATACCACACATATTTATGATGCATTACATTCTAATATGGTGTAGCACATAGATCTTATATGTTTATTTTTAAATAAGGAACATTCTTCACAACTGCTTTTCAGAACTAGGATTATACATTGGTTTATTCCTGCAGCCACTTGTGGACTGAGAGAACAATGAATGTTTTGCAATTCTATCTTTAAAAATATTTAAATTATTTGAAAGGTTCTTATTTCTAGAAACTTTAAAACCCACAAAAACAAGAATACTTTAAAATCAAAATAAAATCTTTAATTTAACTAGAAAATTTTCCACTTCATCAAGTTTTATTCCATTTGCTTTGTCATTGAAAGTAATATTGTAAATTTTCACTTACATTTACTCAATATTCTGGGTTTTTTTAAACAACTGCTAATGACCAGAAATTCAGCTGTTTCCACTTTTCAGCAAACTAGATTTAGCTTTTTTTAAATTTAAAATGAAAAATGTAATAATTTGATGCTAATCAAGAAATGATAATCTTATCTATTTATATTTTTCATTCAGTTGTTCTCTTTAAGGACTCCAAAAGGAGTTTTAATTCAAGGAGGTTTGCCACTTTATTTAAAATATTCCAAAGTAAAATTAGTTGCTACAGTGAGATTTAAAAAGGCCAGGATCCTTCGTATTTTGTACCTATTTTATGCGCTTTTGAGTTTTCTGGGTTCTGACACAAAATTTGAGAAATTCTTTGTTATTTTGTTGCACTGATCAAGTATTCTTATTACAAAATTCCTTAAAACTCTATAAAATATATCTACCGACATTTGCTATGTAACAGTATGCCATCTCTAGTCTGATGGGGTTCAGACATTCTCTGATTTGGGACTGAACTATTGAACAGCACTACTAAAATATTAAATTTAAGTGTGGCAGTGGGTCATAACAATTCTAATACTGCAGGACCTC
>VZTX01021845.1:37101-69693 GCA_013400915.1 Pardalotus punctatus | reverse complement strand
TTGTCTCTAACCTGGGACATCCAAGTAATAGAAATGAGGACAAATTTAACACCCCATATTGCAAACGTACTTAGAATCAAATTGTAAGAATTTATTTTGTAAATACTGGAATCATCAGTTGCAGGTGACAAAAGGATAAATATCCAGTGTTTAGTCAAAGAGAAGGTGCCTATGAGCCATACATAATCTGGCTGTGAAAAACACTGGTGCAAATATAACTCTAAGATGCATATGACATACTGCCGGGGAAGTAAGCATTGATATTGGGAAATAAACCAATGTGAGAGTTATTCTGACCACTGATACTCCGAAGGTGAATTCCCATAGGAGACTCTATAAAGTCTCTTAGAATTACCAAGGCTGCTGGAGCATGGCTTTGAAAAGGACAACAAAACAGATTGAGGCATAGTAAGATCATTGTCTATAAATTCAAATTTTGGTGGCGAACCGTAGGAAAAGAGGTATTTGAGCTGAGAGGCAGTATTTTAATGAGAATAAAGGTGAATGGAAGCACAGTGAATTAGCATGAGTTAAATATCTGAAGAAAGTTTCTAAGCCTTTAATGACCAGAATTCTGGGCAGCCTTTTAATATGAGTGAGGAGCAGTTTTAACAAGTATGACAGACTTCAAGATTATATCAGTTAAGATCATGAAAACTGCTGTAGGCTGTGATTCCCAGGCAAGCAAAAGAATATATGTAGCATGACAGGAAATCCTTTTCGGCAAACAAACTTGAAATATATGAAGGTTTGGAAAGTGGATAAGTGACTTAACCTGTGTATTTACCACTGGGTCTACTACTACCAAAAATCTTAACAGCTCGAGTGCTAAGAAAGTGAGTTTCTAAATTAAATATATTACCTTAAAGTCTTGGAACAAGCTGCTCACTCATTAGATTCCATGGAGTTTGAGTTTAAAAAAGCCCTTAATTAAATTATAATTTTCATCAACAGTCTTGAAACTAATGTCTCCCTCTGACACATCATCCTTTCCTTTAATCACCGAATCATCAAAGTTGGAAGAAAATTTCAAGATTGTCTAGTCCAACAATCAACCCAGCACCACCATAATCATCCCTAAACCAAGTGTCATATCCAGATGTGTGCCTGGGCATATTCCAATGTCAGGCCACTCTTTCGGTGATTTTTGTGTGTCTGATAAAGTGTCTGATATAGACCCATCTTTACTGATATAGAAGATCATGTCTTTTTGCTGCATTGTTAAAATACTGGCATTACATTAACTTTTCTTTGCAGTAAAATACAACAAAACACATTTTTATTTTCATTTCATTTTAAGATTGAGTTGTTTGTCACAATGGAATTTTATTTTAAATAGATGTTCCTTTGTCTTATTATATATGTTATTAGCTACTTCATTAATTTAAAAAAATTAATATTTAATATTATAATGATATAATAATATTGGGGTTGGTTTTGGTTTTACGTATATATAAAAAAGAATGGGGCATAAACATTTACAAGCCTCATGTGGACAACATATAAATAAAAATTTCCATTGGAATTCATGACTTTCCCTTAGTTCAGAATCTTTGTAAAGAAATCATGCTTGTTTGGGCCCTAAGCAAGTGTTCTTGAAATAAAATGCAGAGATCATCCATTTCCCAGATCTCATGTTGTATTCATAAAGCAAAACAGATATGGAAGCAACAGTGTTCAAGGAAGGCACTATCTTTCAGACTTATCTATTGGTATTGAACTCAGAAGAAACTTCTTGATGCAATGAAGACTGACATCTAATAATCTAGGCTGCAGAGATTCCTGCTTTTTAGCTCAACTCTTTTTCATAGCAACTTCTTTGACAATCCTCCTAGTTATTCAATCTCAACAATCTGTGAATCCTCTAATCTTCTTTACAGTACTCTTAAAGGAGAAGTCTGTCTCAGTGCTGAACACATGGAACTCTCACTGAGGTACAAGATTAAAATGTGCATAAGATTTTATTTTAATTAAAAAATCTGCCATAGGAACTATAAAAGTAGTAGAAAGAAATTATTATGAATGTTGAAGGTTTCAATTAGCTATGAAAAAATCACCTTTCTTTAAGGTAACTGGTGATATAAAGTTGTATAATTGTACTAGCTATTTACTATGATGTGAAAAATAAGGACAACATAATTTCTAATACTAATTGCTTTAGAACAAAAATAACAGTCCAAGGCTCATTATTTCCTTATCTGGTGTTGTTGTGTCATTGAGGCTTTCATATCTGTAAGCAATTAAATCTGTCTGGGGCATCTGTCACTTATCAAGAATTTTTAAAGGTGTTTCTTATCGTATACACATAATGTCTGTTACATTCAAACACACTTAAACGCAAGCTCATAACTTATTTACATCAGCCTATAATTTATGGCTATGTAGAAAATATCTTAATGAGTGTATGAGCCAGTGCAGTACAGAGTTCATGAGCAGTTTTGCTTAATATGCAGGGAATTAAAAACTAAAATTAAAACTAAAATTTCCCATTGTGAATTTTTTAAAAGGCTGGGAAGAACTCTCAAACTTGAAAGACTTAATTTCCAATAGACGCTTTCATTTCGCATCTGTTCATAGAGTCCCTAAAATAATCATACAACCATAAGGCTATAGAGAAGTTTGAGATATCCTGTCCCCACAATTCAAAGCAGGCTGTAAACTGTTATACTTGACAGATTCTTATCTAACCTGTTCTTAAATATGTGTAGTGATGGCTATTCCATAATCTTCTACAGAAATTTTCTCTGTGCTTCACTTCCTTCATCTTACAATTTTTTTCCCTGAATGTAAATCTTTTTTGGTACAATTTGTCCTATGCAGTGTGAACATGGGATAAAATGTATTGTCCCTTCTCTTTTATCTCATTTTTGGCCATTTAAACATTTTCATTTTCTCGCTTTATTTTTTTTTTAATTAAAAAGATTTGGGACAAGGGTAATAATTGTATGATGACTAAGAATATCAGTTAATTCTATAATTTTCAATGTGCAGAGGTGTGCATTTCTGAATAAGAATTGTTTTGCTGATATTAGCTTCAGGAAGCTTTATGTCAACCAGCAAAGTTAGAAACGAAAGATTCAGCTTGTGTGGAAACTGAAGTTGCTCCAGTACTGGGAACCCTGGCAGACTTTTACAATATGTTGAACTTCATGCCGTGT
Organism: Pardalotus punctatus; assembly: GCA_013400915.1. Classification (NCBI taxonomy): domain Eukaryota; kingdom Metazoa; phylum Chordata; class Aves; order Passeriformes; family Pardalotidae; genus Pardalotus; species Pardalotus punctatus. The sequence goes on along the minus strand of VZTX01021845.1, from coordinate 66,535 downwards.
GCTGTTGTTGCCTATTCTAATCATATAAAATTACCTTGGTGTGACCATCTTTGTTGAAATTCTACCTTCATTAGTGGTAAACTGTTTTACAGAAACCCGCGTCGGAACTGGCTACATGTACCTTTCCCAGGATCACAAAGAAACTTGGAGAAAAAGAATTTATTCCACTGAGATGCCTTTCAATTAGTGCTATTTAAGACCATCCTTTCCCCTTCTGCAAGATCCTGGCACATTCCTTTCCAAATTCAACAACAAAGTAGGAGTGGTCATCACACATCTCCTGAGTATCATTTACCCAGGACACTGAGTAAAACTGGGCTGCCAGATTTGTTTGACTGTTTATCTGAGCCTCATATCTCCACCTGTCACTGTTTCCTCTGTTCCGCTCTTGGGCTGTACAGCATGGGATGCTTTCACCCTGAATTGTTAAGATTTAGAACAAGAGCAAATAACTGAAGACATGGTGTTTTAATAAAATATGTTGGACAAGATTAAACATAGGCAGGAATACTTACACTTGTCATGAAGCAATAATGTTTTCTTTTACTAAATTATAATAAAAATTATGTCTTAAATTTATGTCTCTTAGATTTATCAAGAAAGGTTCTCATATATTCGCAAATGTTTGGCACAAATGTGATTTAAATACAAATGCAATTTAAATATAAATGTTTTATATTACACACAGTAATATGGCCACTGCTTTGCATTTTTCCTCCAAGAAAGTGACTCAACATATAATAGCAGACATAACATTTTGAATAAATTATAATTTCTTCCTTTACAAAAAAAGGTTTCTTCTTACTTTGAAAAATACTCAGTCAATGGAGGATTTACACAAACGCACAGAAAATGCTTTTGATTGAAGAAGTAAATCAGTGACAAAGTATGACAAATATACCCTTACTTTGTTACATGTTCAAAAAAACCCAATTTCATCCATTGATGCAATTAGCAATAAATATATATGAATAGTATGTGTATATGATTAAAAATAATGGGGGGGGGGGGAAGAAGCATTTCAGTCTGTATAATGACATTCCTATCCCTTTACTTGCTTCATTTAATCTTCAATGAAAATCTTCTGAATCCACTACTTTTTAATTTCAGGCTACCTACTTGATTGTCATGCAGAGTGAGTGACATTAAATAGTGAGAGTAACTGCATCCTGCAGATTGGATGGAATTTAAAGGCTCTAGGAAAATACATCTTAGCAAAGATTACAGTATGTTTAATCCATTTGGTACAGACAGCACACTATCAACTTTCGATTTAATTTGCAGGTTCTCAATGTAGTCATTTCAGAAATTCAAGTCCAAGAACTAGAAGTGACGAACTGAAAAAGAAACCAAACCTAAGCAGAGGGAATATAAGTGCTAGGAAAAATCTTTGTATTTTTTAACACATTAATGAATTTTCAGTCAGACTTAAAAAAGATACTGGATGCGTTCCATCTGTTTACAGTCTCAAGTACTGCAGTGATTAGCTGTAAATAACTAAGAAAATATATTAGCCTCTCCATAAAATATACTTGTAAGTGCATTTAAACTGAGACTTTTTGAAAGGCCCAGCACTGGCCTTGTTTTACTTCATCTAAATTTGATTGGAGTTTATTACAATGAATGTCATTTTCCTATATCCCTGGTGTTCCTACAGTAATCAAGGATTTCTAGAGACTCTGCAGAGGGTTGATACTGGGTCTGTTTCACTGGTGCGCTGAGATTTTGGACTGGTGATAGGACATCGTTTCTCTAAGGTGCATCTACTTGGTGAATTGATGCGTTGTAACTCGTGGATGGCAAGCACTAATAAGAACAGTAATTTTCTTGGTCGAGGTTATTGAGGTAAATGAAGTGCATTACTCACTAAGAACATGCTACCAGCAGGAATTCTCTTTATTAACCTGGCTATGCACCACATAGCAAATTGCCTCTTAATCTTTGTTTTGTTTTGTTTTCTTCCTATTAGCCAAATTAAAGAGGGAAAAAAAATCTTCTTTATGGAAGGACTGGTAGAGTCTATTAAATAATGTGGTTGTGAGAAAGGCAAACCACAAACATGAAGTTCAGTTTTCCTGAACCACCCATGCTTATATGAAAGTTTGCAGTACTGGAGCTCCCTTTTTAAAAAAAATGTTGAAAACTGTGTTTCTGGATTTGAAAAAGCAGAATCAGAAGACTACGCTTTCTGTGTGGGAATGCTAATTTTTTTTGGTATAATTTTAATATTTTATTGTAATATCTTTAGTGCATTTTTATATTAATGTATTTTGTTTGCAGTAGCTAGATTCTGAAGGTGGCATATCAGATGTAATTTCTTGTTCCTCTCTAAACATAACTGAGAATATCTAAGATTTTAAGATGAAATCTAAAAACATATGAAGTCTCAGCTACCTACTGTATTTTTTTTTCCTTTATGTGCTCTTGAACATTTAGCCTCCAAATACGGATTATTATTTTATGCAGTATTTTGCACAGTGGGGTCCATGGTCTTTGACTGGGGTTTTGCTGTACTGCTTTAGTATAAATAGTACATTGTAATCTCTGTTAATCTGGGAAGATGAAATACTCTTACAAATTCAACCGGGCTTAAAGGCTTTTAAAAGATACAGAGGAGAGAAGAGGTCATAGAAGCTCTTTGTGTCCCTGTTTTCTCTGATCTATGCTCTCAGATACTGTGCTTACCATTCTTTCATACTCTACTTTTTCCAGGACTTGCTTCAACTTCGTCTCATACCTTGAAGCTTTGTGCTAGTTTCCTGTTGATAAGACTCCCTTGTCTTCTATTAGAGTGCAAATGAGGTGCTGAGTGTTCTCCTGCTCCCTCATTTCTTGCTGTGAAGAGACAGGGTAATCTTAGCCCACCCTCCCAGAGGTTATTATTGCTCAGCAAATAGCTATTAACGAGAATTACATATTGCTCTGTTACATTATCAATAAAGATAGAGGGGAGAAACAATATATTGGCAGACAGGGCCAATTTGTGTGCAATTCTATCCAAGCCATTAGGAAACACACATTTAAAGGATTCAGTCACTAGGCTGTAATTCAGCACTTGGCATATCTGTCCATTCTTGTGAGTTTCTTCTTTCAGACATAGTGTTCAGGTGGCTGAGACCAGTGCTGTGTCTCTCTACTCTTTATTGTCCATCACTGTATACTGCAGTATTTTAAAAAAATGAAGATGTGCTGAGAGGGAAAGACAGGTCTTTCTTTTCCTTCCCTTTTTTAAAATGTTTTTGTGGATAAACAATTCCTGTGGGAACTTTTAGGAGCAAATGCAGCCTTTGTCAAAGTTGTCTTTCACTTACAAAGCAAAAAAAGAAGAAAATTTGCTATTTTAGAGGAAATTGAAAAAGGTGCTGTTCCAAACAGGACAACTGCTTTCTTCCCTCTTCCTTATTCTATATACCTGAGCCTGTACAGATGCATATTGATGATTTCTTGCAGATCAAGTGACTTTTGATTAAACTTGACTCTTGAAAGATGATTAGTATAAAAAATAGTCTATATAAATTAACTGTCCTGGGACTTCCAGCAGGACTTCCACCCACACCCTATGCCCATGGGTCTCTGTTGTCCACTTCAGGTCAGGCCTTGGTCACTGCCTGAGCTATGCCTGGTGTGTCTGCCTCCAGTTCCCTCTGTGGTCCTGTCTCCTAGACAGAGTTTGGACCTGTGTTGTAGCTTTGTCTCCAGCTCTGTCTCTGACCCCGTCTTTTTTGCTCCTGACTGGGCTCCCTGGATGAACTCTAAACCTGGTCCATAACTTTGCCTTGTTGAGGGAGCCTGTTGCTAGGATCTTCCTCTGCTTGCTGTGCTCAGACCCTGTGGGGTTGAACCTTGCTGGTGACGACACTGCTTGTGCTGTCATTATCCTTGGCTCCCATCTCCTCTCAGGGAGCCCTTGCTGTAACCTGAAATACATCTGAGCAAAGTCTGAAATTTCAGGTAAGAAAATTCTACCAGTGATTCTGCCAACCTTGATTTCTATAACAGTATCATAGAATCGTAGAATTGTTTGGTTTCCTGGAGACCTTTAGAGATCATTTAGTCCAAGAGACTTTTAGAGATCATTTAGTCCATCCCATCTGCTTTGGCAGGGACATTGTCCACTAGACCAAATTGCTCAGAGCCATGTCCAACATGACCTTGAACACTTCCAACAATGGGGCATCCAAAACTTCTCTGACAAACCAGTGTCTCATCACTCTCAACATAAAAAAATTTCCTCCTCATATCTAGCCTAAACCTTCCCTCCTTAAATTTAAAATCATTACCCCTTGTCGCATTGCAAAAACAATGACAACTCTCTCAGCCCTTCCTCATAAGAGAGGTGCTCCACCCCTCTAATTATTTTTGTGGCTCTCCTCTAGACATGCTATTACATGTCAATGTCTTTTCTGTGCTGAGGACTCCAGAGCTGGATGCAGCACTCCTGTTGGATTCTCAGCAGTGTGGAGTAGAGGAGGATGAATCACCTCCCGTGAACTGCTGGCCACACTTTTTTGATGCAGCCCAGGTTACAGTTGGCTCTCTGAGTTCTGAGTACACATTGCCATCTCATAGCTAATATTTCATTCACCAGTGTTTCTCCAAGTGTTTCTCTGCTGGTCTGCTCTCAGTGTGTTCATCACACAGTCTGTATGGATTCTGGTGATTACCGTGACCCACATGCAGAACACTGCACCTGGTCTTTTTGATCTTCATGATGTTTGTGCAGGTCAAACTCTCAGGCCTGTCAGGGTCCCTCTGGATGGCACGCATTCCCTCCAGTTTGTCAACTGGATCACACTGTTTGGTGTCACCCAAGGGACAGCATTTGTTACTAATCTCTATTTGAGCGGTATCCAAATATGGACTAAACAGAGACAGAGAGAACTTCTGGAAAATAGGACTCTTAGCTGACTATCCTGACTATCCTAACAGTCCTTGACATAGCTTTGACTACTAAAACTAGCACTTTTCTCAATAACTCCCGGCTATGTAAATACCTAGAAATTAGCAATGAGCAAACTCTCCAGGAGGCATTTTTTTTTGTTCTAGTTGGCCTCAGTGCTAGACAGTGATTTGAGCATGTTTCATTTACTTCTACTTTTGTAGAACACATGTACCTATTTGACTCAAATTTTCAGCTTTTCTCACATGATGAAGGCAGTTGATTTCCCTAAAAATATTCTAGTGAGCAAATTTGAACACATGGACTCAATAAGGCAGTAACCTTGATCAGGAATTGTGTCTTAATAGACTTCCATGGACCTAAAGAAGCAATGAATTAAATTCTATCAAAGGCGCATGTGAAAAATTATTCTCCCTCCATCTCTGACAGTCATACAACAGACCTGGTTAGTTTAGTTTCATGCCAGTACAATGACACCAGTGCCATGCCTTCCAAACTCTACTGCAGAATTTAGTGGGCAACTCTTTTGACAGTAGAATTTACCCAATATTTACTGTATTTTTAGAAGCTGTTGCTCAAATTAGACTGACTAGGTATATCTGGATACACACATGCCACTGAGTCAGAACAGCTCTGGGAAAACAATATTTAACATAAACATTTTTAATTTCCTTTTAACAGGCAGATTTTGTTTCTACTAATAAGCAACATACCCTTTTTGTTTCATAAGCATAGAGTAATTATGTTAACCATGGTTACAGGATTTACGAGTGGAACTGTAAGCATTGAATAACATATTGTATGATGACAAAAAAAGGAGATTCTTATCTAGATTTTCATTTTTGACCTACTCATTCATATTGAAGTGACTAAGTTATTTATAACTTTTCCATTCTTTCTAGTCAGTTATTTTTAATTGCATCTATTATTTTATAGAGGCATGTACAGTAGCATTTTGCTTGATTATTTCCAGACACAAAGTCTGTCTTAGTAAAAGGGAGGAAATAGGTAATCATCTCTATAAATTAACTCTATGTCAGGGAAAGAGTTTTGCTTTATGTCATTAGGATAATCAAAACAATAGAAAGCGAAGACAATCAGGAGGACTTTCTACCCTGTTTTGTATTGAGTGTATCTGTTCTTCTCCACTCAAAGTGATCTCAAAAGGCAGGAACTTCATGATGCATAGCAATAGGTCATGTGAGAATAAAGACTTGGAGCTGACTGATTAGATAACAGCTTTGCATGAAAGGATCTGGGGGTCCTGGTGGACAACAAATTGAACAGGAGTCCACAGCGTGTTCTTGCAGCAATGAAGGCAAACTACATGCTGTGATTTAGAAAGAGCATCAGAGGAGCACAGCAAGAGTATTAGAGGCAAATGAAGCAAGCTAAAGCAAATGAAAATTTAATTATATTTAATTTTCATAATACGGGTGGTCAAAGAGTGGACCAAAATGCCCAGAAAAACTATGGAAGCTCCATTCTTGATGATATAGATTCACAATTATACCAAACAAAGTTTTGGGTGCCTTGATCGAACCTGGGAGTTGGGTCTAACCTCTAAATATTTTCAGCAGGAGTTTGGATCCCATTCCTTCTGGAGGAGCCTTCCAACCTCGGCTGTTCTATGAAGATCTTTATTTTCCACAGTGACAAAGACAGTAACATCAACTGCACACTCAGCAAATTTGCAGATGACACCAAGCTGAGTGGTGTGGTTGACACATCTGAAAGATGGGCTGCCATCCAAAGGTATGTGGACAAGCTTGAGAAGTGGGTCAACAGGAATCTCATGAGATTCAACAAGGCCAACTGCAAGGTCCTGCACCTGGGTGGGGGCAACCCCTAGTATCAACACAGATTGGGAATGAAGGGATGGAGAACAGACCTAGGGAGAAGGACTTGGGGGTGCTGGTGGATGAAAAGCTGTGTACAACCTGGCAGTGTGCACCTGCAGCCAAGAAAGCCAACTGTATCGTGGACTGCATCAAAAGAAATGCCAGCAGGACGAGGGAGATGATTCTGTCCCTACTCTGCTCTACCTGGAGCACTGTATTCAGCTCTGAAGTCCTCAGTGTAGGGAAGATACAGACTTGTAGCAGGCCTAAAGGAGGGCTAAAAATACAATCAGAAGGCTAGGACACCACTCCTATGAGGAAAGGCTGAGAGAGTTGACGTTTTTCTGCTTAGATAAGGGAAGGCTTCAGGGAAAACTTATTGGTGGCCTCTTAGTATTTAAAGGGGGCTTGTAAGAAAGATGAAGGCTAACATTTTAGCAGGGGTTGTGATATGTTAATGTTTAATAATTTTAAACTTAAAGAGGGCAGATTTAGATTAGATGTAAGGAAGTAATTTTTTACAGCGAGAGTGGTGGAACACTGGCACCTGAGAAGCACCTGAGAGCTTGCACAGAGATGTGGTGGATGCTCCATCCCTGGAAACATTCAAGGTCAACTGGGATGGGGCTTTGAGCAACCTGATCCTGTTATAGCTGTCCCTGCTCACTGCAGAAGGGTTGGACTTGATGACCTTTAAAGGTCCCTTCCAACCAAAGAATTCAATGATTCCATGAATCTACAATTCTCTGCTTCTGTAATGACTGTAGATTATTCCAAGATCATAATTTTCTAGACTTCATATTTATTTCTACTTCAGCAAAACAGTCACCTCAGCTTTTTCCAAAGGTTGAATGACCGTAGATTTTCCCCTGAAGGAATATTAGTGTTTCATTTATTTGTCTCTTCTCAGGAAGAGATAGTCCTAATCCTCTGATTGTGGAGACTAATGCTGATTTAACGGTATAACTCAGAAAAATGTATGCAGGATAAAAAGCTTCAAGTCAGAATGATGTGACAAACATTCTAGGTATTCAGGGCAGCATTCCAGGACTTTCTTTTCGCTAAGATAAAGTAATAATTGAGCAGCAGCACTGTTAAAACTAGCATGTAACTACAGCTGAGCAAATCCTTTTCCTCATTCCTGCAATTTAACAAATCATCTAAAGCACACACTAAATTAATGCATCATATATATGTTGTCTTGAAACTGAAATAAAACTCTTCAGATCCTTACAGGAGGGACTTTAAAAGAACTGATATATAGCAGACAGAAATGTTAAGTCAGGATGTCAGGTAGAATCTTCGAATTTTTTAATTGAATTTACTCACTTAACATTTTCTTGCCCATCTTTGGGTTGAGGCTCTTCCTGTTGAGTTGTCTTAGCTGGTTCACTTGAATTTTCAGGTTTTGAAGGCTCAGGTACTTTTGCTGATCCTGTATCTAGAAAAAAGGTTTTAATTTTTGAAAATTAATTTTTGAAGAATTATAACAATACTTTTGAAGGAATCACAGTCTGTCTGACATTATTTCTTCAGTAGACAAGCACTAAAAGACACTGCTTCTGGGACCTGACCTTTGAACAATTTCCTGCATAAATTTATTTCAGCGCCAACTGTACACAACATGTTTATGATAATAACCCCTTTTAGAATATATAATTTACTTGTGGTCTTTAACTAGATTGATCAGTAGCCAGCTCAACAATGAGCTCAACAGAGCCCTTCTGTATTTATGAGGAACAAGAAATCATGTAACATGGTAGAGGACATAGATTTGTCCAGAAATGTCTTGTGAAATATAGGAAGAAAAATGAGAAGTAGCTTATTTGCTTATGGATAGAAATGCTAATGACATTATTTATATTCTGTGTTTGTAGTGTATCAAAGATGTTGTTGCTTCACCTGCCATGACCGTCCTGTTCATTGCTGAGAAAATTATGGTTAAAATAGATCATTAAGGATATGTGTTGTACTTTGTCTAGTCTATTTCCTCCTATCTGTAACTAGTAACTTTTTCAAAAGAGTCTAAGTAGGAAGTCTGTAGAGTTTGAAAAAAATGGTATGGTCTCTTGCTATTTAAATGGCCTTAAGTGAAGATTTTTTTATATTTAGTCCTATATCTTTATTTTAAATTTTCACATTGAAAAATAATTTGATATCTCTCATCAGTCTGACACTTTGCATAAGGGAAGAAAAAGCTCAATTTTCAAAAATACTTTAAGTAATATGATTATAGAGGAAAAAGTTTGGCAAGAAAACATCACAGCAAATAAATCAGGAGCCTGTTGTATATGCTGTATTTTAAGTTTGAGGCAGCTCAAAGAAAATCAGACCTTGAATATTCTGGATGGATAGTGTATGCTTACTTCTCTGATAAGTTGAACTCCATATTTGGAGAGTTATTAATTTCAAAGGGGTAAAAAAATCCAGCACTTGTTGCAGTTTCTATTCTCTTCTGAATTCATGGTTTGTACTTTCCCAGTTCTCCATGCCTGGACTCCACCATCAAAAAAGCCAAGTATTCAATCAAGAGTGACACCAAGGCTAATCTCAACATTTCTGCAATCACCTCACTTTGGGAATTTTCTTTGTTATTGTAGTTACTCCTAGTTGTACCTACACTAGCATGGGATACAATCTGATATGAACAATTAGAACAGTGAAATGGTGCTGAAGGCATGGCATTCAATTTATATCTGTCAGATGTAAATATCTGGCATATCTGGCAGAAAAATTTCAAATCAGGTCTATTGCGAACCACTGAAATCAGTGACAATCAGCATGGAGTTATTCTTCTGGTTTGGTTTTATTCTAAAGGAATCCAGTTATGAGTTCTTAAAAGGCTTTTGTTTTTTGTGGGAAAAAAACAGAGCACATCAGGGGACAATCAGGAGGTTTTGTTAGAAGGGCATTCTTCATTGAAATAAAATGCCAGTGTAGTCACACTGTTTAATGTAAGCTCCTGAATAAGGTAATCCATCTCTGGAATGACAACATATATGAGAAGCAAAATGCACAAAGTAAAAAATATATGGTGCTTGCATGTAAGTACTCCATGGCAGAAGGATAATGGCTTTTAAGCCTGAAAGATATTCTCAAGGTAGTCAGTCTCATGTCTGAACACAGAATGACCATTAAATGCGGACTGCACTCAGACTCACTTATAAGGAAAACTTTGTAATCCCATGAATACGTCAAATTTTCACATAAAAGGATTCATAAGGAGCAGTAGAGGGTTTATTTGTATTAAGATTAGGATATTGTGGCCTAGCACCACTACTAACTGTGTGTCAAGTTTTATTTTTTTCTTTCTGTCTGAAATCGAGAGGGCTGTCTGTATAGTCACATTAAAAAAACCCAAAAACAAAACAAACCAGTTCCTCTTCACTGTTTGAATCTAGCTCATAGCCCTCTAAATTATGAAACTGGGCCCAAAAGAATGCCCTTAAGAACAGTGTGGTAGTCATTTTAGGGAAAATTTACAATACAACAGTTTGTTTCCAGAATAGGTAATGATCCATTGGGTAGGTGGCAGGCTTGCAGGATACCAAAGAAACCTTCTATTTCCGTTACATAACTTTGGTCATGGTGGTGAAATCATGAGTGAGAATAAAGGCAGAATCATGCCAAGACACCAACAATGAAAGCAATTTTCAAAACATACAGATCCATGCTTGCTCAACAAACTAAGGGGTTTGAGTTTTTGTGAATTGTTTGGATTCTCATTGTGCTGGAATAAAGGTAGATGAAGTTGCCAGTGTATTAGTAATGGGAGCTGAGGAATGGTGTCTACACATTCTAGACATTTGGCCATCCCATACATTTAATATATTTTAAAACTGAATTGGGCTAAGTGTTGCTGGAACTGTTTTAAGATGGAAGGGGAAAGTGACAGCTGTGGAAGTATTATTTTGTGGGAAAAACACTGCGTAATGGAATCCCTCCAAATGTATCTGATTAAATTTAGAGGCCCACTGAAACCTCATCATACCCATGATCTGCCTAGGACCCCAAGGAGCAAGGAACTAGATGCAATTTGTAAGACCTATTTGTTTACCTCTCTTAGTCTTTAAGATTTTTCTCATTTTTCCACAGGATTTGGTTCTTTCAGGATAGAATTAGGCCAGGGAAAAAAGCAATTTAAAAAAGGCTATTCATGAGACCTCAGTTTTTTACCTGTATTATCCTAGGCTGATGCACCCAGCTGAAATTTAGTATTATTAAAATTTTATTGTTGATTCTTGTCTCCTGTTTTCATAATTCCAGTAAGACAACATTGGAACAGCATTGCAGGATTAGATTAGAGAAGCCAGACGATCTCTGTAACTTGGAGGAGTACATCCAACTTTTTCCAAAACTATACAGCTCCATTTTTTGTTTCCATAAAGCAGTTTCTTTCTTCAGTTTTAACTTCACAGTTTTGGACAGAGACCTTTGACAGTCTTTCCAAACTCATTTGATTTCCTAGTCATGCACACAGACACACACAGACATACACTTGCAGAATAATCTGTAGCAGAGTATTTCCCATTTTTTCAGAAGAGCAACTAGAGAGCACTTTTTACTTATCTGTTGATCTTAAGCGTTTTTCATCATTTTAGGGTTTTTTTTCCTCTGCAACTCAGAAGGTTGAATGTTGGGGTTTGTTTTACAGCTGTTGATAAGCACACAAAACCAGGAGCTCAGGATTTTCACAAAGCAGAATGTTGTGAGGCTAAGCATAACACTGGAAGAGGTAGCAAAGTTATTTTTAGTTTCAGCCTGCTCATGTAGGACAAACTCCACTATCCTAAAACTGAAGGCCTTAGTCCTATAGGACATTTTCCAAGAGAGGAAGTTGTTGTTACAAGCAGATTTGTCATTGCCAGGAGACAACACAACAAAACACAACACAACACAAGAGTTGTCATTCTTGCAATAGTAACTTTGATTCTACTAAAATCCTTAGTCCAGGGTACGTAAGTGTTGGCAGATCCAAAAATGTCTATCATAGGGCTAGCCTAAAGAGGTATTGCTGACTTCTCTTCTGGCAAAAAACAATGTCAGCAAAGGACTCTAAAACGTCATGGATCCACTCAGATAAATCTTATTCTTTGGCCACGGACACTATCGTGATCCTGCCAGCAGAAGAGCCTTGAGATGTCATTTTCTACTGTAGTAAGAAATTAGCAAAAAGAAGGGTAAATTAAGTCTGTCATTTTACACTAATTCATCCTTTCTCCTACTTCCCACTCCTATTTCTGCTGTTATTGATGTTACTCAAAAGCCTTGGACTTGCAAAGGGTAATTACCACCTCTCCAGGCTGGCTAGGACAGTTCTTTACACCTATTCCCTCCAAAGGTCAGCATGGGCACCAAGGTGCTAAGATGCCAACCTGCTGTTCAGAGCAAGGGAAGAGACTCCCTGAGAAAGCAGCTGCAACAGGTCAGGGACAGAAGAAAAGCACTTTGTACTGTGGAGACCACCAGCCCTACTGGTTATTCAGCATCAGGAGGTGTGCCTTTGCAGCAGTCACACAATCTGAAGGGACTTTCTTCCAGAAACTAGTGAAACATAGACCTCTCAGTCACTGGACTGGCTTAAAAATTTTATTATCATCAGAAACATATTTGTCTTTTTGCAAAAAAAAAAATCCCCAAAACCCAAAAAACCACAAGCCCCCCCAAAAGCAAAGCAAAATGTCAATAAAACATTAGTTTTTAGATATTAGGATATTAATAAATGCTAGCAGATGGATAGTAGCAGTCTGAGGACAGAACAGAAAAAGTGCTTTTGCTTTGCTATACTCCAGGAAGGAAAGAATTTCTTTCCCAGGATTCCCAGCCAACTCCATTGCCTCACAGTAACAGTTTGACCAGTATCTTATCTGTGCTTCCTGTCCTGTCTGTACTGGTTGGGTACACATGAAAGCAGAACTTGTCATGGCTAGCAGTTACCTGTATAAAAAGCAAAGAGTTCCCTGGGATTCTTCTTTTGTCTGCTCAAAAGCACATTTTATCTCAACTTGATCATCAACTGACATAATTTCATTTTATTTTGAATACACAATATACTGTTATACAGGATGATTTACATAACCTTGCCTCACTTTTATGCTGTTTTTCTTTAGTGGAAGCAGTATTTCTGTCAGAAAACACTACCATAATCTCTATTTTATATTAATTAAACATATGGCCAAGTACTTTCTTCTACTGCTATCTTAGTGACTTTTATAAAAATGTAGGCATTTTTAATACACTGACGCTTAAAAACTACTGTATGATTGCACAATGATAGCGTTATACTAATTATAGCTAATTGAGTTGCTATGTATATAATACAGTTGTAAATGTTAACACTCAGTTCTGATGTTTATTACCAGGATTAATGTAGGCAATGTTTATTTAAAGAACATTTAATGCTGTTCTTTTTTGTTCCTTCAGTAATGAAAAAAAGTCCTGAAAATTGTTTTCCAGTGTTTGGCAGAAACACAGAAGGGAATTAGTCATGGTGGACAAAAAGACAGAGAGAAAGGAATACTTTATTTTTCTTTGTTGAATATATATATATTTGATAGTTGCTTGAAAACTTTAGCTTGATGTTTGTGCTCTGTTTCAGCTGTGGTAGAGTTAATTTTCTTCACAGTGGCTGGTGTTAGGGCTGTGTTTGGATTTGTGCTGAGCACAGGGCTGATAACACAGAGATGTTTTTGTTATTTCTGAGCAGGGCTTGTGCAGAGCCAAGGCCTTTTCTACTTTTTGGGCTGTCAGACTGCTGAGGGGACTGGGGATGCATGGAAGGTTGGGAAAGACATAGCTGGAACAGCTGACCCTAACTGACCAGAGGGATATTCCAGACCATATGACACTTTATCTACTGACCATGCTCAATGTATAAAGTGGGGGAAAGAAGTAGGAATGAAGTTTGGAGTGATGGTATTTATCTTCCCAGGTAACTGTTGCACACGATTGGAACCCTGTTTTCCCAGATATGGCTGAACCTGTCAACAGGAAGTGAATTAATTCCTTGTTTTGCTTTGCTTGTGTGCACAGCTTTTGCCTTTCCTAACAAACCAATAAACATCTCAACCCCCAAGGTTTCTGGCTTTTACCCTTCTGATTCTCTCCCTGATTCCACTGGTCAGAGAATTAGTGAGAGGCTGTGTGGGGCTTGGTTGCTGGCTGGGGTTAAACTACAACATGCTCACATGATAAAACTATTTTAGTTAATATACAAACAATGACTGCAATTTTAATGGTGCATGGAAACACTTGAGGGAAGGCAGTATTGTTTAAAACAGGAAACACCATATAAAGACATGGGTAGAGTGCTACTAGGAGGCAGAGTGACTAATGTTTGGGTAACCTGTTCTTTTTAGCAGTGTCATATATGCCTTAGAAACATGATTTAAAGCACTTAAAATCTGTGATTTTTTTTTTTTTTGCAATTTCCTCTTTTTACAAAGTGTTAAACATTTCAAAATATGTTAGAAACTGGCTTTTAAGTGTTATTGCCTGCAAAGAAATGCAGAGAGCAGGTTCTCTTGAGCAGCCAGGGTAAAGACTGACTTTTTGATTTGGTGCAATAGAATGGGAATAAAAGAACTGGTCTACAAACTCCCTGTGATACTTGACATAGTAATTTTCCTGATTTTTCTTGCCTCACAGAGATGTTCTTAAGCTATCCAAAATATTAAAAACATCTATAGGGTCATGAAGGTCTCAAGAGAAAAAAAACCCAAAAAACACAGGAAACCTATGGATGAAGGAGAGAAAAGACTTCACCTCTGACATTATAAAATGCACACCTTTGTGACTTTACAAACATTTTTTTAACAAATGCTATATGCAGGGGAAAAATGTTCAGAAATCAGCAGGGGTGAAATAAAATAATCAGTAAGTGGGTCCAGTTAACTCAACCCTCAACTTCAGTGGCTAACAAAAGTATTATTTAAGTTTATTTTCTATAAAGAAAGATTGTAAGAAGAAGTTGGGTTTGTTTTCCTAGCATTTAGACCTGTCGCTCGTGAAAAATGAAAATCTGAGAGGAATTAAAAGACTTCACATCAGCAGGAGTGGAAGCAAGCTGATTAAACATATTCAAGTCCTCAGTAATCTTTAAAAAAAACATTTTATGGGAATAACAGCTGCCTGTTTTCTGAGTGCCAGTGATGAGCATAAACGATAAGATGACAAAGAATAAGATAACTTCAAAGTCTCTTTGGATTGGCAGGTTTAGTTCATTGGGCTGCAGCTTATTATATCACATACTTCATTTGTATTTATTGAAATAAAACCCACTTATTTAACTCTGGATTTTCAAGTGCTAAGGGACAGGTTTTGTAAAGCCACTTACGAGCATTTTAAGAGTCAAATTCATAACAAGCCAAAGGGAGGTTTTAGCTGCAAAATTTTGCATTTAACTCAAATCACCCTTCTCAGAGGTTTAACTCAGTTGTAGTCCATGTAGAGTTAGTTGATACCCAATTAGCCAGAAATAACCAAGGTTTTACAGAATAGTATTTTGATACCCTCAATAAATACATCTGCTTTGTTTCTATCTCCAGGAAGAGACAGTGACCATATTCTGTATAACAGTTAATGGTCAAAACTCTGAGAAGAGAATATCTTGGCTCTGGGCCTTATTTATTTGGATAGTGTCAAATACCTGTTGGGAGGATTCCCCCTCCCCCCCCCCCCCCCTTTTTTTAAAGATTCAACAAAGTTTTAATACAAATACATACTGAAATCAAAGTCCTTGATTCTTCCTACATGATTACTATTTTGAATAACTTCTAGGTTCATTCCATGCTTCATGTTTAGATTAGTTCTGTGCTCCATGTTGCATTCTAACACCTCAGATGTCACAGGGTTTTGCATTCTTTTCTGCACGATGGCCCAGACTCTAGGAAGGCCACAGAAGTTCCTCCCACACCTCTCTAGTGTGGTTTTACTCAGGTAGTAAGGGAACTCTACAGAAATGTGAGAGATATTGGTTAGAACTCTCTTACTATGAAAGAGGCAAGGCATAACAGGTAGGCTTACACACGAGAGGGGGCAGCTATCAACAACTTCTGCTTTTGCTTTTTTTCTAAGTGGAAAAGTGAATGTTCCTCAAGTACCTAAGCAGAAGAGGAAGTCTGGAGTGGATTGAAGTTCCTTTTGAGCAGCCCTTCCTCTGAGGTGCTGCACTGCTTACTTGAGATGCTTTCCAAAGCATCTAGGCTCGGAAGATACTAATATCACTGAACAATAATATGATAATCTTCCAGATGGGAAGTCCTGTATACTTTATGATCTAGAGGTGCAATTGTAGCATGCATAGAAATACTTATGGTAGTTTCACTTTAACTTTCTCACTCAAATTCTATCAAGAACAAAGCAATGTCCACATGCACTTTAGTAAAAGCTGAATTAATGTGACTGTGGTTCTGGAAAACATCTTTGAGACACTTCTTGATTTAGCAGATGCAGGAAGATCAAAACCCAGAAAATTGGAAACAGACTAGTTTCTAGTAAGGGAAAAGTGTAAGGATGAGGACAGACTTCAGCGAGGAAGTACTAAAATGTGGTTGGAAAGAATAAAACTGCAATTACCTGTCAGGAGGATGAAAGAAATTATAAAACAGAGAATAATAATGCAGTCACCAGCTAGCAGGTGGAGGCTGGATGTGTCCTTCTAAAGAGCATGACCATCAACAGAGATATTGAACAGCAGTGGGTAAAACAAGGGAAGCATTTGTATAGCCAGTCAGCTATGGGAGGTGATAAATATGCAAAGAAATTATAAGCAATTGGATTCAATATCACGGAGAACCTGTAATTAGGTGAATCATACTTTGTTAAATATACAAAAAAATGCAGGGAATAAATTAAAAAAATTAATCCATTATGGAACAAACTGACTAGGCACAGAGAATTAATTACAGAGTGAACTGATTATGCAGAGAATTAATCACAAAGCAAGCTATTGAGAGAGAGGGCAACTGAGGAGGTGGAGATGGAGCAATGAGTAGCCAACAAAGAAGCCAAAATACCAGGCATCACTGACTGACATAAGTGGCCAAGTTTTAATCAAACAGGCTCCAGTGGTACCTCCTGTTGGATTATGATCTGTGCTGGAAACATTGAGTTGCTCTGTGAAGTACAAGGAGAAAGGGAGAAGGTAATGGCTGGTTTTGGTCATGCGGAAAGAAGGGGTGTGAAGATAAGCTCTACTCAGTCTGTTGATTTGTATTTAGCATCATGGAGCTGCAAACTGATACTATGATTAAGGGCTTTGCTGGTCTATTTAATTTTGATTATACCAGAGAAACTAACGAGAGACCTTGGAAAGACTTTTCTCTAACACGTTTGGAATTTTCTCCATTTAGCTGATCTCCCCTAACTAATGTTGTTTGAGCCCTGGCTGTGCTTTTAATAATTCACTCCAAATTTCTACATATACCATAAAATGCTTTCTCTGGATTCTTGTCCTTTGCTTACACAGAGAAATTTTTATTTTCTTCTTCCCGAAGATATCCCCATGGTTTTCGGTCTGACACAAAGTTCACCAAATTTTGCAGGAGTTTTATTTAGACTTTCCTGTGAACTACTTTAGACCAGCCTCCCTTTTCTGTGCAGACATAAAGGAGTTAGTTATTTGGCTCAGATGATAGGAACTTAGGTTCAGGGTGCTGAAATTCATAAGCTTTTCTTGAGCTGTGATCCCTGTGTAAATTCTCTGGCTTGTATAGCCATTGTCTATCTAACTCATTAATACCCTCAGTGTCTTGTGGCTGTTTGAGACTTGAAGCACCTTCCAAAAAACTATGGATTTCAAAATACCCCTGAAAAACATGGAGCCCGAGTTACTATAATTTTCTAAAGTAATTAATGGTGTAGCTGCTACTATACCACCAATTATATTATGTTTTAGAAGGAAAAAAAAGTAGTTTAGTGTCCTGAAATATATCTAAACAAGTTATATTAATCTGTAAAATTAGATTAAACTTTTAGCAGAAACAAAAAAGTCTTGATACTGATACTCCATTCTGTTACGGGATAACATCTGTGATTTAGTGTTGCTAAAAAACAAATATCAAATTTGATTTTTTTTCATTGTTGTTACAGTTAATTCATGTCAGACTTTGTTTTCCCTTGATTTCATGCTTCAGCCATTATATAACAAGATAATTGCATTAAATGGAGTTTGTTTAAAGTTTCATTATATGAGGAAAGAAATTGTGACACCTGTTATGATTACACAAACATAAGTAAGGACTATGAAAGTTTCCTTGTAATGTTTTTCCAGTTGCTCCACTCTTCTTTGTTATTCTTTATCACAGAAAGCTGGAGATTCCTCAGTCTTTGCTTTGCTGCTTCAGTGAAATGAACTGCTCTCCTAAAGGAAAAGCATGAGGTGACAGGAAAACGTGACTCTGTTTTTCTCCAGTAGTGGAGGATGGAAAAGGAAAGGGCTGCGCCATGGATGTAGTGAGGGAGGGAGGAGAGGATGTGGTCCAGCAGTAGTTGTTGCTTCACCCATTCTGAGCCTTTATTTTGGCAGCTGCTGTAAGCAGTCATTTAGGCTCTGGCATAAGCAAAATAGGCTTGGCTACTGGAGGTGGGGGAAGAGGAGGGAAGGATAACCATGCCTCTGTTTTCAGAAACCAGCTGCTCAGGCAAATAATTTTCTGCCCTGAGTTCTATGTTCCTGTGTACCGCTCCTGAATAGCTTCTGAATGGTGAAGGCAAATAATTTTAATAGCATTATTGCTGGTTTGGTTTTTTTCTTAATTTTTTTGGTTTTTTATGTCAGATAGTTTAAAGTCTGTCTTATCTTTTCTCGTACATGTGAGAAGTACCCCCAAAAGAAACTTTAAAAATATGCTTTTTTTTTTTTAATGCTAATAAATTCCTTTATTTTAAGATTTCTAAGGAGTCAAAATGTAGTAAGAGAAAATAGCGTTTTCTAGTCCAGCTGATTAAGGCGGGCAAGCTCATGAAGGGACTGTGTGCTTGAAAGCTTGTTGTCGTTTGTTATTGCTGGACACTGTTCCTATACTTGTAACAAATCACTTGTCTGGGGTCAATGAAAATTCAGAGATCTCAATTTCTTCCACAAATAAAAAATAAGAGCTCCTGCCAACGCACTAGGAAGAGCAACAGTTTTATTTACAATCCTATAGAGCATACATATATTTTGTCCAGATAGTCCTTGAAAACTCATAAATAGCTTATTACTGACCTTGTTGCTTGGGTACAGGCTCTGCTTTATTATTGGCCTCTTCTTTCTGTGGATCATTTGTTGTTTTATTTTCATCCTTAAAAAAATAAACAGGATTAGAAATTCTAGATGGTTGCTGTTGAGAACGATAAACGTGGTTTGATGTCTGCAACATTTTTGTAGGAATTTGATTAAGTTGGCACAAACTGACCATCGTTCCTGGGGGTTCTGTGCGTTTCCAGATGTGTTGGGCTAAGACACCTGGTACATTTTGAGCCACCTTACCACAGGGACAGATCTCAATCTCTACACAATACTGAGATGGTATCAACTTTCACTGCAAAAAATTTACTTCCTCCAACACTTGCTGACTTAGATCCATTAACCAAATCCTTGTGTGCCTGCATCTTGGTTCACCTCAGCTTTCACAGAGTGGCCTTTGGAGGAAGGAGTGAGATGTCCATGGGAAGTCCTGGGTGTTCACAGAACTACATAAGAGCATCGTGTTAATCAAGCCCATAAGCATTTGCTGTCCCAGATAAAATGAGTTTTCCTGGTGGGTACCACTCTTATTAAGAGAGAAAGATGTTAGGTTGTATTAGTATATGGAAAAATTATTTGTCATTAGGAGTTTTCAGGTCTTCATACACTTTTGTCTTCCTTTCCTAAATCAGGAACCTTCTTTTTGTTTATGTTTCTGAAAATAATTTATCTTTAAATGAAAATATTTGTTTTCCTGTCTGTTTTTATTCAGAAGATCAGGCCTGAAGTTTTAATATGTGTACACATAGAGAACTAAATGATAAATTATATATATATGTATGTATATATATATGAAATTCCAGTCAATGTCTGTGCATACTCAAGGTTCTTGCATGATGTTTTGTTGTAAAGGTTGTTTTCTTTGTTTCAGGCTCTCTCCTAATAGTGTAAGTACATAAATGAGTGCATTAATTAGCATATTAATTAGTTACCAGATATTATGTACTTTCTTCTTATCTCTTTAGATTGTATCTCCTTGCAGGAAGGAAATGTCTTAATCCCAGATTCATTCATGAGCCTCCATTTTAGCAGTGTTTTGAAGAGTGGAGGCTGATGGTGATACAATCTGAACATTGTGCTGATATATGAAATTATTCTCGCCAAAAGAGTAATCCATGCCTCCAGTGAAATCTAAATATATCTGTTTTCCTAGAGCACTTTGCCAAGTGAGATATCAGCCTGGACAGAACTAACCTGTTGATATTCAGGAATTTTCTTCTTTTAAAACAGTGTTTTATTGCCACAAGAAAACTGAACTGTAAGAGAAGGATGAACAATGCCTGCAGATGTGCAGTATATGAAGGTTAATGAACATAGAGATTTTTGCCTTTTTTTGTGGATGACAGTATGGATATCCCTGCTCATCTTATTAATACCAATGATAAATCAAATCTGAATTGAAGTTGGGCTGGATTAAACCACACCTCTTCATGAGACTGTACAAACCTCTGAGTTTTAGAAAGCATCAATTCTAGGAAGTTATTCAGTCTTACAAATATTTCTGTTTCTATCAATT
This sequence comes from Pardalotus punctatus, assembly GCA_013400915.1. Taxonomy (NCBI): domain Eukaryota; kingdom Metazoa; phylum Chordata; class Aves; order Passeriformes; family Pardalotidae; genus Pardalotus; species Pardalotus punctatus. The sequence goes on along the minus strand of VZTX01021845.1, from coordinate 46,049 downwards.
TTACTTAAAACTTTAAAATTAATGGAAGTCTTGTACATGTAAATCAATGCTCCCAGAAGGTATGTGAAAGTCTTTTATATGTTCAACTGTTATGAATGTGTTAAAAGAAACTGTTTACTTAAAATTAACTTTATAACAGAGGAGTTTCAATTGTTTCAATAAACATGAATAATTAATAGCTCAAGCTGATACTAAAGAACTTTTTTCACTTCCAGTTATTTGGTGAAACCCTAAATTGTTGCCATTTTTCCTTGTACAGTTTTGATTATGTCAATCTGGAAAAAACAACATTTTCTGGGACATTATTGGGAAAAGATAAAAATTCAAAGGCAACAAGAGAAAGAGTACCTATCCTTTTGCTTCAGTTTAAAATATTCCATTAATGAAATTGAAAAGAATGAATTAACTTTTACACTAAAGATATATTAAATAAAAATACAGACTCTAGACTAACATGATTTACTGTATTTTTCAAAGAGGAGTTATGTTAGTAAAACCAAGCTGAAAAAAAGGACTTTTTAAAAAAGCTACTAAATTACTTTGTCTTTCCAATGTTTATCAGGAAGCAGGCTGATATATACCTGCATGACATTCTAATATTCAGAAAGGACACTCTGACATTTCCTGCCAGAAGGAAACGATGCAGAAAAATATATCAGCATATGAAAAACAGCAATACCCATACCTCTAATTCTCCATTTACAATGTTGATCACAACCTCTCACAAGCCTGTACTATTTCAGGCTAGCCCTATTTGGAAAGCACCTTTCTAAAGGAGAAAATTATATTTTCTTCAGAAAGAAAATATGGTAGGGTGTCGGAGAATAGAGACATTTATTTCATTTTTCTAAATAAAGATTAAGACTGTGTTCCATAAGTATATTTGAATTTCTAACCTTTGGCATTTACTTACATAAATACCTTCTAAACAAAAGATAATATTAATCAGTCTATAATTCACAAGAAAAACCATACCTGGACTGTTGATGTCTTTGGTGGTGGAGGGGCACCTTCATTCTTGGAATCTACTATCGCAGGTGCTAACTTTGGTCTAGAAAATACTGATTTTAGTTTTCTAAACATCTTGCCTGTTTAACTCCCCTGAAGCCTCTGTAACTCTTCTACCACGGACAGTATATAGCACATGTTTTCTTGCCATCAGTAATCAAGCCAATTAGACACTTAATCAGGCTTAGGTCTGATTAGTGCCTTAAAGAAATTCCTTGCACAGTCTGTTTCAGTGTCATTTTTTTGGTCACCATTAGTACCTTCTTTTATGTTGTAGACTAAGTTATTTCTAAGTTATATTTAGTCTTCACAGTTACATCGTATACAGCTCCACTTTTCATGCAAAAAGTCAGAAGAGAGTAACTCTTTTCTGTTTAGAATAAACCAGTGTCTAATCTTTTATGTATTGGATACTAAGCATTTAATTTATATTTAGAAATAAGGTTTTAAATTGTTATCATACCTGTAGTTTAACTAGGAAATGAAAATAATTAATTAATAAATAATCAACAGTACAATACCTGAGATCACAAAATGTTTAATTTCTCTGCAGTCCTCAACTTATTTTTTGAGTGAGTGACAATAAAAGGTTTTCTCTTGGGGTTTGTTTTAACAACTTTATACTTTTTTATTTCATTCTTCTTATTTTAAAAATGGGAATTTTGTCTTTCATTTTCTAATGCATTTACCAGCAACAGCACTTTATGCATTCTTAGCTACAATTTTGATGACAATAAATGTTAGGTGAATGAATATCTTATAAATTAGTAAAATATAAACTATTATAGTTTATAACTGGGACATAATATTGAGATTCTATAGGCTTTGGGTCATTGTATATAAATCTCCATAAAATCAAGCATGGTGTAGTTTATAGGTAAATTCAATTTCAGGTATCTCTAATGCTGATTAAGCCCCTGTTAACAAGGATCTTTAAAACTTAATTGTCTCTTTTTGTCCTTAATTTCACCTTATGTATTATGACTTCACTTTGAGCTTTGAATTTGAGCTAGCATCTTACTATTGGTTTATGCTGACCGTCAAGGCATCAAGAAACACAGAAAGCTAGTCCTCTGAGTTATCCCTTAAATGACATATTTAGCAATTACATCAATTATTTAAAATGTTCCTCCTTGGGGCTTTATTGTCTGGCAAGGACAGTTCCTAATCCTTATTCAACCATAGTAGTAACTGTAAGAATGAACCAACGATTTTCATTAGTTTGCAAGTTTTTTGTTTCTCCAGTGACACTGGTTTTGGAACTGGGAACCTCCCCACATGCATGATGTTCATAGTTAGATGCAGCAGGACCTTAGAACCTCCCCTTTTTCTTTTTGTTTTTCATTAATGGTAAAATTCTGCATAAAAGACTATGCAATAAAAATATACAGCATTTATTAAAGGAAAATACGTGTCATGACAATTTTTGCAAAATTATGCACATTCATCTTTTTAAAAATGGGAAGCAACATGTTTTAATGTTTTTTCAAAATATAATGTTTATGCTGGTGTATAATTTATAATTAATAGGCATGCAAAAGGAATGTAGCAGATATTAAAAGGAAAGTGCCATTGGGAATATGCATATAACTACTGATATCCACAGTTAATAATTTTATATTAATTTAGTCTGTGACTAATTAAACAAATGTTCAAAACCCCTTCATTATATCTGATTTTGTAAATAATAAGTAGACTACGAAAAACATGTATTTTGATACCAATAGAGGTACGAGTTCATGTCCTGACCCTGGTAAAATGATTAATCTGTTTAATTTTTCTTCTATGTGCAATGGCTATTTACGTATTTTTACCACACCTTGAACATGCTAAAAACACTTTAGTGAATTGAATATCATGATGCACTGTTAAGTAAGAAGATTAAGAATGCAGCAGAAAAGAAGATAGCCTGTGTCCAGTTAGCTCCTTAGCTACACTGGCTTTGGCCAGGGCTTACTAGGTGCTATATTTATGGTAAACCCCAGAGGGTACAGGGATTTCAAGCCTGTCTCATACATTCTCTAGCTACAGGTGGAGTATATCCTATATTTATTTACCTCTTACCAATTTACTTCTTATCCCATTTTTTTTCTTTAAGGAAATATTTGTCCTCCAGTAAAAAAATGTGACATATTCATTGGCTTTCCAAACTTTTTGTGAGATTTTTTGTCAAAGGATTTTATTTTTAATCTTACAGAGTGCAGTACTGAAATCATTAGAATATACAAATGAAGCATGACTTCCTGTATAATTAGGGCAGTTGGTAATAAGAAAAGGTTCCTTTTTTGCAGGACTGTTCTTTGAGGTGGTTTGCATTTTGTTGATTTTTTTTTTGCCTGGAACTTAAAATGTTTGAAAGCACCATAGGTGCAGATTTAACTACCAGTGTAGTTAACAGGAATACAGTGAATCCCAAGGACTACTTTTCATTGCTCCAAAGGCAGTGGCAGTTGCTCCATTTGTTTGAACACACAGATCAATAGATACCACTTGGAATTTTTATTTTATATCAAGTAATGTGTAACATTTAAAAAAGATTAATGACCAGGTTTTATTTCTGTTCAGATATTCCCATGATGCAAAATGTAGCATGCAGATGATTTTCAGAGGTATGTTTCTTCAGTTTATCTTTGTGATTCAAGGATCTTGACAGCTAAGGCATCTTCCTTTAGAGCTCTGTAACAATAGTCAGACAAGAGCTGAATCTAGCACTTCTCGTAATTTTTGCTTCTTCACAGTGTAGGATTTGACAATTTTCACTATTTTTGTGGATTAACAAAAATTAAACCAGCAATTTATGTCTTTCTTAATGCTGAGGTTTCTGTTAAAAGACTTTTTTATTTTTTCCTCAGAAGAAAATTGGTTTTGGAGCTCAGATTTTTCATATATATGTATGGTCTTCTTTTTTAAATGGAGCTGATACTATCTTCTAACTAACTCTACCCTAATAAAGAAAATTAATTCATGCTTTCAATGGAAATATGTCTCCTTAGGCATATTATCACAATCATGGCCAGATATATGCATTATAACTTTAGCATTCAGTGAGGTATCTCTGGAAATTACAAAGATTACTTCAAGGATGATTCCTTCACCATTTTACTATACCTAATTTTGCACTGATTCACAAGGCTTTTCTTATGTTGCAGTTTACACACTGGCACAAATCCTTTGCATCCTAAGTTTGAGGCAGTAACAGGCTTTATGGTCTGGAGGAATCTGAAAATACACAATAATCTTGATTGTTTTGGCCTAAAAGGAATGCAGACTTTCCTTTCAAATTCAATTTTATTTGTAAAATCCAATCAATAGGATTTATTCAACTTACAACAAAAAAGAGATCAGAACACTTCTTTGGAAATATGTTGGAAAAAGATAGAATGCTGTTGTTTCCTGTTCCTTTCCACATTCCTCGATAAAAAATAGCTTAGTTAAGTTTGGAGCCATATCCTAAAGACTCATTTTCTAGAGCCTGCACCAGATCCTGGCTAGCTTTGAATATGATCATAAAATCATGCTATAATGTGATGGGTGGGTTGGAGGAGGTGAAAAAATTGACTGTCAACCTGCCAAAATGATAATGGCTGATGCCAGTTTTTGCTAATGACCTCTTTTGATGAAAGTGACATGTGAATCAAAGGCGTGGGATATAAGACAGGAGAAAAATGCAAGCCTCCTTATGTTTAATTATGACATTCATCTGCAGACATAATAAAAGCTGAGGAAAGGTTCTTTTCTACTAGTAGAAGGTACTCTTCCCTTAGCATGTCTGGCTGCTTTTCTTACTTTTTTTTCCCCATCTTTTTGGCGTCTTTTTTTTTCCCTCAGAACAAAAAAAAAGGTACCACCAATAGATATTTATGCCTGCATTTCTTACATGTCCTTATGGGCAGAATTTCTTTGGTAAAATCATTGTTACTGCTGAAAATGTGACTCATCACATGAGAAAGCTTTATCTGCTAAGATAATACTCAAAAATAACTCTTTCACTTAAATGAGTATCCAAAATTAATCTCTGGACATAGGGCCAAAGAGGAACAACAGAAAGGTAGTTGCGAGACCTACTCTGAGGATTCTCAGCCAAGGTTGCATCACTGAAAGACTGAGTTGTCCAGGAAGACCACATAGTCTCAAAACATCAAAGTAGGGTCTCTTCAAGTACCTTCGTGTGTAAGCAGTACTGGTCTGGAATGTGTAAGATGTCACTCTTGTGTCAGAAGCAAACAACCTAAAAACCTGCTGCCATTTAGTGACCTTATACTGCTGAGGCCATAGTCCCCTTTCTTTTCCCATTTTTCATGCATCTCCATGGAGAATAGATTACTAGAATAGGGAACAAATTCTCTGCCACAACATTTAGATGGGAAATTGCCTGTATGTGATCTGCTGGGTATTTCCCAGGGGAAGCCCTCTGTGTGTAAGGCACTTCAAGGGAGACTGAAGTAGTTCAAAGTATGAAGCTCAGGTGCTAGATCTTCTCAAAATATGTGCGTGCTGGTTTAAAACCCAGTGGGAACAGTAAACCCACTCAAGGGGTCCCCCTTTTCCCTCCCTTCCAATGGTGGAGGAAATACTTTGAGAGATTTTAAGATGCAATCACAATTTGCTGAAAAGTTGCAATAATCACACCATGAGTAAAAGAGTGTAGAAAAGTGAGTTTTACCCACAAAAGGGTATTTACTGCTGAACAAACAAAAACGCTTCCCGAAGACAGTGCCCAGTGTGGTTTTCCTAGACAAAGGCAAAAATGGAGACTGGCCCCTGCCATGATATTAGCAGTATAGAGCTAAACACTGCTAGAAACTGTACAAGAATCCCTTGCTTCTCTAACCATGACGATGTGACATGAGCTCAGACATTATTCCGTACTGTTATATTTTTTTGGTGAATACATACATTCCTGTTTACAGCAGGAAAGTTGAAAAGGGCTCCTTTGTTGAATGTCTTAGGTAGGAAGCCCCAGGATGAAAATAGGCAGGAAATACAATACCTTTTCCTTTGAAAGGTCTGACTCCTGGACTGGAGCTTGCATTTCAGTGTGCAGCTGCATGTACTGCCTTTGCACCACATTTAAAAGCTTTTACTGGAAACTACTGGACAAGTAGTTTTTTTCTGCCTGAAGGCTATTTACATCAAGAGTTTGAAAACTAAGTCACTTTGGTAAAACTATTTTCCCTCAAATGCTTGTAGGAGCAGTAAGATCTCTGAACCGTGCAAGCACGCTAAAATAGTAGGTTGTCAAAAATTTCAGTGAAATGTCAAGACTCCCAAAAAAATGTGGTTTTGTTGCTTTGTTTTCTAACCCTATCAAATATCCTTAATCTGGAATGCATCTTGTTGTTAAAAAATCTGAATGTCTTTTTCATGAAAAATACTGCGATGTTGGTTTCAGAACCACTGCTTTACATGTATCTTTATACTCAAAAGTAAAATGCAAGGATTCTCTCTAGTAACTACATTTGTATCATTTCACACCAATCTAGCTGCTTATCATTGACTTATTTAACTATTAATCATTGCTTCTTTTATGTAGAATACCATGGATAACAGGGATGACAGAGTGGTAGAAAGGAATTTCTTTCTCTTAAATAAAACTGTAATAAAACATTGGGTGAGTTTGTCCTTCATATCTGTGAATGCACCAGGAAAAGGAAACTTCATTGTTCTTGAGAAGTAGAGATATTCTTGAGCCACAACTGAATCTCAAATTTTGATAAGGTTTAAGTCTACATCCTTAATTTTGGAATTCAAAACCATCTAATGTGAGGTGAAAAGGACTGCCCATAAAAAAGGACTTTTTTCTTTAAAAAAATCACAACAAAAAATAAAAAACCCCACATCCAGCCAACCAAACACCACAAACAAATCAAACTAATGAAATACGTATCTCTTGTTCAGAATATTTGCAACATATAATCTCATTCTTGGTGCCTGGTTTCTGACCAGTGTTGTCTCAACATTCCTCAATTATATTCTCTCACAGGACTAAAAGGGGGGGGATAGAGGAAATAATTTTTTACACTGAAAAAATATCTGAAGGTGATCAGGATAGAATTGGAAATTCATGTTCAACATTTGTGGGCTTTTTTAAATTCCCTTTTTAATAAAAAAGAGAAGTTTAAGAAAGAGAAGAAATGTGGTAGCTTAAGTGATGCAGTCCCTCTGTTTTTTTCTTAAGACTACTTTACTTCTCAATTCCTTTAGTTATAAGACCCTGACATACTTTCTTGAAGAGGGACTGGGGAAATGATGACATGGCTTAATTTAGATAAAAAGGACCCAGAGGTGCAAGACAGGTACCTGTGGGGAAGCACAGAAGTAAGTGTGGAGGGAAAACATCTGTGGCCACTGAACTCTTGCAAGCAAATGATCACTGTGGGGAGGGGTGGAAGAGAGGGTTATACATTTAGAGTCTTTCATGCCAGCAGTGTTAGCACTTGTATATGTTAATACTTCTATCTGAGGGAAATGGAAATAAAAATTTGGTTATAAATTGCATCTCTTCTGTAAAGCTGAAATTCACTGTGCTATCAAAAGAAGAAAAGCTCTCAGAAGTGTGTAATATATTCCTTTAAACCCATCATACTTTCTATGTACCCTCAGAGCATCCTATTCCCACTGCAGTAGTGCTAAACCTTATGTTTCTGCTAACATAAATATTTAAAGCATGCCACCAACACAAACTAACTCATCCAGTCAACAACATGGCAACAAACTGAGAACTGACTACTGCACAAACAGTGCTTTAGCAGAGAAAAAACCCAGCACTTTAAATATGGAGGTAGTTTGATATAATTGATAAAGCACTGAACTGAGACTTGCCTGTTTCAGCCAGTCCATCAAACTTCTACATTTTTCCTTTGTGTACTTTTCTCTCCTTAAAAAAAATTGCTGTCTGAGGATGCTTTCCTTGCTGTGCACGGATCAAGACCTATCTATCTTTTTTTTTGCAACTTTTAGAGTTCTGATGATTGAAAAATAAGTTGTTTGGATGGGCAAACCTCTGTTGGAAGGAATAGGAATTCTTAGTATTTTTCATTCATTATGACTGACAGTTAACACTCCAGTTCCCTCTGATGAGATAGTGCAATGAAAACATTCACATTAGGCAAACATTAACTCTTCGTGTAAGTAGCTTGGCTCAGAAAAGTAGTGTCTATCATAATTAAATTCTTCCAAGTTCTGTACTGGCTTCTGCTTTCTCTTTTCATCTTCTTTTAAACGGGAGCAGTGAGAATATTTTAATGCAATTGTCTAGTGAATTCTGTCATAAGCTCAAATACAGGACCTGTCTTTGGTTCTGACCTCTGACAAAAAAGGATTCCTATTCACAGTTTCCACTCTTCTGCAGTACTAGGCTGACCTTTAGTAAAGATGAAAAGAACTATCCTCAACATCCGTTGAATCAGTATAGCTGTATATATTACAACTCAAAGATTGACACAAAATTAGAAGGAGAACGAGATCAAGTATTGGCCCTGCACTTCCATCATTTGGGAACAGCAGAGCAGACTGGTAACTTCTCCTTTAAAGATGGGAAATTTTATATAAATTAATTTCCATTTACTGGATAAAACACATAAAACTTGTAGAAGTGAAAATCAAATGGAAAATTCTTTGAATAAGCCTTGACTGTAGAGTAGTCATGACCTGTCTGGCCTGCAGTTCATGAGGGTCTGGTGTTAATGATGGACTTGATTTGACAATTTATTTGATTTAATTTGATTCAGTAATAAAAGGTAGAAGATTAATGACTCTACAAAAAAGTCAGGCTCCACTTCTAATTTCTCCTGGACCTCTCATTTGCAAGTATAACATTGATGGTACTTCTGGTAACATGTGATCAGCTGTAAGAGAAGCAATAGAAGCTAGTGTTGCTAGAGTCACTTCCACTAAACAGCGAGATAGATTTAAAGAGAAGAGCAATTCCTTGCAAAAAA
>VZTX01021845.1:0-37061 GCA_013400915.1 Pardalotus punctatus | reverse complement strand
AAAAGGCCTTCGGTTTGGCTGACCAATTATATTAAATTTATATCGGCAGGAATAGGTTTATTTATTTTTAGGTTATGCTATGAAGAATTCATTTTGCCATTTTACTAAGATTTTTTGGGGCGAATGAAAAGGTATTCTTTATTCACAAATTTTAAATTGATAGGTTGTTACTCACACATCTTCTCCTAACGAAAAAGAATTCATCAAACTGTGACATTTCTATCCTACAGATTAGAAAATCCTACAACTCCATTGGACTTCGTTAACCACAATATTTTTACACTTACCTGATTTCTCTTCGTTTTAGTTGATTATCTCTTTAACCTCAATATTCCCACCTCTCCACAAAAGGGTCTTTCATTACTTTTAAGGTTACCTCTGTGCAGCTGCAGCTGTCATACAGTGTAAGGAGAAGGGTCGTCACTGCTTGACCGCCCGGTGATCAGCAGGCAACAAGACATGTGTGCCTGTTAAGCAAATGGCAGGCGGTTCGGCTGCACGCCCGAACCCAGCCTGTACACCAATGACAGCAGGGCCGCTTGTGCCTCTCGGTCGCAGAGGTTAAGTTTCTCTCGACCCCATTGGGACTGGCAGCAGTGTTAAGGCAGTGACTCGCTGGAGGTAAAAGAGGAGAGAGGGGCACAGATGTAGAGGTAGCTTGTGTCTTTATTCCCCGCCCTAAAGGGCAGCAGAACATAGCATCAACCAGGGGGGAATCTACAAAAGAGTGAGCCGTGATAGTTGCTCAGGGTTTTTAAGGGGAGCAAAAAGGGGAGGATCCAACCGAAACAGTCCAATAAGAAAACATTACATAACCACAAAAGTCCAATGACATAAAACAAGGGGAGGAGTACATTTAAACAAATCAATGGGGACACAGAAAACACAGAACTTTCCAGAACTGATACATATTAAAACAACCTAATGCATATGGAAATAACTGGGAGGGGAAAGGGGTGTAACTGAAACCTTAACTGACAACACAAGCGGAGGGAAATGTGGGGAATTCCCCAGCCTCGCTTTCCCCTTCCCCCTCAGGCTCACTGTCCTGAGGGGGAAAGTAATTCTCATAGAGAAAGCGGGCTGGGTCACCGCGACAAAAGGCAAATTAACTTTCTTTAACTCAGTGTGCTGAAGTAAGTTTGTCCCTATTTGGAACAGCAGTCTGTCTCCCACTCCCCATGGATCACTGGAATGGTTCTTGTGGGCATACAACTGTTGTGAAAGACAGCTACTTGTGTTAGTGATTCTTCTGCTTGCCATCATCTGTCATGCTTTTTGATTCTGGTTTCCTGAGATACGTGCATATGGATAACTTAGAAAAAGGTGAATTCTTTTACAGAAATAGTAAATGAAAAAAATGTGATGTAATTAGTTTCCTGTTTAAAGTTCACCATGACCACAAGTCTTTGGAAAATCTTTGTCTTAAGTGTTAGGAGTTATGCTTGAATGTTCTTAGACTGCAAGTAATGTCTGCTGGACAGAAACCTAGATAAAGAGATTCTAAAGGTTATATAATATGTTTGGTGGTAAAATGCAGTAAAACGTTTGCTTTTCTAAATCACTAGTACCTCTATTTAAGGAGGAAAAAAAACCCTTAAAGAACACCTGAAGAATTTAAAGGAGTGGTTAAAATAGAGCACTTCTTTTTTCCCTCCTGCATTAAACTTTGTTAATATATTTGATATCAGGTTTAAGCTTGTTCTTGGAAAAATGAAAGTTCTTGAAGTTTAGGAAAATAGATTTATTTAGTATTTAAAAGCTCAATCAGTGCTGTACAAGCTGGAAAGAAGCCATTTCCTTTCGCTTATGGAGTTAACTTGGTTATAGCTCTCACTGCTACAAAACTAACGTTTCTTATTCAGAAAAAATATGACCTTTTTTCTCTCTGTAACTATTAATCAAAAGCATTAGTAAGTTCATGATTAAGCAGTTTATGAAGAGCAATAAATTTTATCAAGGAAAGAGAAGATTTACATTTCTCTTTAAAATTATAGTTTTTCCAGAGTTATTGAGCAGCAGACCAGTAGTCATTTTTAATTCAGATGAAATCCTGAACAAGTTATTAGTTATAACTTTCCTGTTTATTTATACATCTCTTTCTGCTCTTTAGTAAAGACCGCTGTGTTTTTAAGGGCACCTGGCTGATAGAGGGGAACTAGAAGCAAAGCACCGTGAGCTCCAGGATAATTCCATTCTTCTACTTCCTTCCATGTGCATGTATAAGAAGAGCATGGAGAATTTAATCTACTCATAACTCCAGTTACCCATGTCTTTTGCATCCTCAACCCCTTTGCATTGTGAAAAATGTGTTCCTTCACTACATTAGCAAAACTTACCCCCTTTTCACCCCCAACCTAGTGTCAACCCAGAAAACCAATGAGTCTTGCTATCAGTGATATAATTATTAGTTTTTATTTGTATAATGATCTGAAATGCCTTCCTTTCTCGTTTCCATTGTGCAAAATGTCTCTAAAATCTTATGGTTTCCCTCTTCAGCTTGTTCACAACCACTAAACATTATATTCTTCCTTAGGTACTTCGTGTTGGTTCCTACCATGCCAGTGCCAGAGAATCTTGAGATCCAGGATAATTTTGTTCTCAGACCACTGGATCTGCTCCTCCTTCAGATCTCCAGTGCTGTGTCCTGCTTAAAAATGACACCAGATGTTACAGCAAGTCTACAACCTCTGCTTCCACTCTAATGTATTTTCTGTTAATCTTGTACAATCTTTTCACTTTTGCTCTGTCAAATCTGTCAAAGTGAAAGCAGCCTGTACAAGCCCATGGTTGTGCTTTTTTTGGGATCCCAATTGGTGCTCTATTAGCAAGAGCAGATGCAAATTATAGTGGTAAGTGGAGCTTCTTGCACCAGTAATGTACAAAATAAATCACGGTCAGAACTCTGCAGCTAGGTTTTTGGATAAGACTTTGTTTAGACCAAGCAAGGGATGACAATGGTCTTATGGACAGATATGTTTTTTCTGATAATTGAGCAAAGCTGGTTCATGAATCGTGAGTTGAAAAGTCCTGCTCTTTAACAATACTCACATTGAGCAGTTTTTAAGGTAGTGCTACTGCCCCAGTAAAAGATTGAGTGCATCCTTTTCATACCAGTAATTTAGAAGTTCTCTGCTCTTTGGCAGGAGATAAGCATTAGATCTGCAAAGAGGCTTCATTGCTTACCTCCCTTTTAAGCCAGTAAATACTGAATGGATATTGCAGTATAAGGCACACAGAAATACCTTCTGTGATTGCAATCCTGAATGCTTAGGGGCCAGGTCTGGTGAATTTATAACCAAATTATATAGATTTAGAGCTTCCTGCTGCAGTCTCTACTCACCTGCTGGATAGTACTTAAAACTCTTAATGTATTAATTTATTCTAGTAGATAATGTTATATGAGAAGGCACTTCTTTTACCATCAAGGTCTTGCTTCCTTCCTTTCTTCTGGAAATTAATCAAACTACATCTTAGGTATTAGTAAAACTTTAGGTTTCCACTCTCCCATCTCAAGGTTTTTCTGAAAAGTTGTGTAGCCTGTAGTTAAATTACTGATTTGTCCTGCTATTTTTTACAAATAACCAATCTCTGCTTTCAACACTGCTCCTGCTTTATTGGTGCCCTCAAGCACAAGTGATGGGAAAATGGTCAGATAATTACACCACTGTCAGCTGGACAAGAATGTACTTTTTTTCATATAGTCTCAGCTGTATGGGTTTTGATAGACAAAAATAGGTAAAAAAACCCAAATATTTTCTAGGTGTGCAAGTATGATCCTGGACTCAAAGGAGAAGCAGTCTGTTCATTAAGATAATGTCATGTCTTTAGAGTTTCTTGTAACATAGACTGAAAATTACATTTTGCTGTTTCTAAATGAAATAAGTAGTTCATACAGAATATGCAAACATTTTAATATAGATGTTTCTTAAGTTTTTTTTTAATAGGAACAAGCAGGTTTTGCTGTACTGCTATGTAGCACACAAACTTGAGATAAATATGTCCTACAGGATGAGCTACACAGGGGAGTTTATGCATTCCTTTTTGATTCAGCAGCCTAATTGCATGCAAAGCTAAAAATGGCTTTGGGGTGCTTACTGCCTACAGAATCTGCCAAGGAACTGTTCTTCATTAATAGAAAAATACAATAACCTCAGCCACCTACTATGCTTTAGTCTTTGATAAATATCAGGCTCCAAATAATCTACCACTTTTTTGCCAACTCTTTGTGCTGTATTAATTCTTCCTTAATCCTGTTTTGTATTTTATTTGCTCTGTTTATGTTGATTAACTATTTGTCACACACCTGTCCAATGAATTTAAAAACAAAAATATAGATTTTTAAAAAATAATAAACACTGTATTAAAAAATTCTATATGGTCATCTAAGTGTAACATATTTATTCTCATGTTTTTTTCTTTGTCTTTAAGTAGTGCAGAGACTGAGATTCATCCAAACTATCTGAAGGGGGAGCAGTTGGCCTCCTGAAGGGACATTAGGCTCGTTATGCCTTTTATTTCTCATAACATTATGAAAAGAATCAAGACAAATGAATTCTTGAGTTGGACAATGAAGATGGGTGTCTAATATGTTCTCTTAGATGTCTTGTAGCAAAGCTGCAAGAATGTAAATACAGAGATTTCTTCTCTAACAGATGGACAAATTTTGTTCAGTGATGATGTTAACTCTGTAATAAGCCATAGCACAGAAGGCATGATACTGCAGTAGCACTCAGGGATGAGAATGTCCTTCTCTATTTCCTTCTCATCTTGGAAGATGTACAGCTTTTCTGTGTTCTGGACTGAGTCACGAAGTCCCGCTCTTAGCAGAATTTGCAGTGTAGAGTTCTCCTGCACCATCTTTCTATGACTTTTCCTTTCTGTACAATGGAAGACCACAGCTGCTCTTCAATATTTTGTTACCTTTGCAAAGGTAGTTCAAAGAATAACTTGGAGGGGTAGTAGGGAGAGGTTTCCATGTTTTTCCTGTACTTTCATTTGGGAAAAGACTGACTATTAATCATAGAATCACAGAATGGCCTGGGTTGGAAGGAAATTTAACAATCATGTAGTTCCAATCCCCCTGCTTGCTCAAAACCCCCTCCAACTTGGTCTTAAACACTTCCTGGGATGCAACATCCATGGTGTCTCTGGCCACCTTGTTCCAGTGTTCCATCCCTCTGACCATCTCCATGGCCTTCATCTGGACTTGCTGCAGTCCATACCCTGCTGGTCACATTTCTTTTGCTGCAGGGCACATCTGACTTTCAGTGCTCAAGCATGTGATGCCAAGGCATATCAAGATTCTACTCAACCAACATCTCCCAGTCCTTTTGCACAGATCTGCTCTCAATCCATTCCTCACCCAGCCTATATTCATGATTGAGATTTCCCCAACACAAGTGCAAGAACTTGCATTTGGCCTTGTTGAATCTCACTGGATTCTCAGGGGCCTGTGTCTCAAGCCTGTCAAGGTCTTCTGGATGCATCCCTTCCTTCTGGAATGTTGACCTCACCCCTTGGTGTTTTTGGCGAACTTGCTGAGGGTGCACTCAATCCCACTGTCCATGTCCCCAACAAAGATGTTGTAGGTCCCATTACCAACTCTTGAGGAATGTTACTCTTGAAAGGAAAGGTTTAAAAGTAGAAGAGTGGCAAGGAGGATGGTAGATTTGCTCAAGTGGCCCTTCAACCAGGAATGCCAAGGCATGGAGAATAAGGGTGTGAGAAATCCCATATTTTATACTTATTTTTGTTTATCCTTTGTCTGTTTTGAGAAGGTGAATTTCTGTATAGGGATAATGCAGGTGTTTTGAGAGACTTGGAGGCACTCCTGTGGATCTGCATGAACTCCCTGTTCTGGATGAGAGATCAAGGCTCAGAGATCACAAAAAACACAGGGGAGGCCACAGCATGTTGGTAAATTACATGTGCACAGGCCCTTGATAAACTGGTGCAAAGAACAGCCCTGCCTTTTTCCAGGATGGACTAAGCCTGGTGGTGCCTGCATTCCCTCTTGTGTGTCTCTGCCTGTGTGTTGCTTAGGGATCCTTTGGTTAGTGAGGTGTGGAGAAATGGCTCGAGGAGCAAGGTGGCCATGGAATGCCAGAGTCTCTGTCTCTGCAGATTTTGCCCCTGCAGAGCACAGACAGGGCATTGTGCGAGCAGAAGGCAGAATTTTGAAGATAACTGCAAGGACGATGTCCTTGATGGTCTGGAAAGTACCGAGGCCTATGAAAGAAGGATTGTAGTCAGGGAAGATGTCCTTGGTGGCTTGGAAAGTACCGAGGCCTATGAAAGAGGGATTGTAGTCAGAAGAATAGAAAAAAAACTAGATCGTAGGGNGAGGTGTCTCCTAAACGAGTTTTCCCGCAACATTGGTGACAGTGTGGATTTCTTACAATACGTGTCGCCGTTCTGCGACAGTGAGGTAAGGAAATAAATGTACTCTGCATTTCAGCTGTGGTTTTGTGGTTGTTCTGGCTTCCTGCCTCTGTCAACTCACACAGCCACTCATCACTAATCTCTACTTGGACATTGAGCTGGTGACCACAGCTCTTTGAAAGTGTTCGTCAGTCAGTTCCTTATCCACCAAGAGGTCAATCCCTCAAATGTAAATTCATGTTTTCCAGTTTATAGAAAAGGATATCATGTGGGACAGTGTCAAATTCTTTACATAAGTCCAGGTGGATGACATCAGTTGCTTTTCCCTTAACCACCAAATCCATAGCCCCATTATAGAAAGCCACCAAATTTGTCTGTAACAATTTACCCTTAGAGAAGTTGTGTTGGCTGTCACCAGTCGCCTCCTTATTTCCCATGTGCCTTAGCATTGTTTCAAGGACAGTCTGCTCCATAAACTTGGATGGGCATGGAGGTGAGACTGACCCACATGTAGCTCCCTGGGTCTTCCTTTCCTAATGTAGACAGAAAAAATCTTAAAATGGCTGCTAACTTTGGATGTTAAATTAATCTAAAGAATTATTATACTCTGGATACCAGACATGGTTACTGGAGATACCCAATACATATGGGAAGATAATGTTGGATTATGATCTATCAAAAAAGTTGTTAAAATTGGATTTTAGTGCTTCAAGGAGGTGGATATATTCCATGTTGTCATGGCAAGTCTATGAGTTAGGATAAGAGCGTATTAGATGATTGAGTTTGCTGGACATTTGCTTGCATTGTGAACATATGGAAGGGTTGAGGTTATCACTGGGAGGTTCTCTCTCCTTACTCCTATTAGTAGCTGACATACATCCTTATTACTTCCTTAGGTGCAGAAGTCAGGACACCTTAGTTTTGGTAGAGTGACTGACAGTGCATTGCCATCTTAGGTGACTGCCTCTTTTGCTTATGTGGCTCTCAACTGGCTGCCTGCCTTACACTTCCAAAGTATTATTGTCTGTGAAATGAGCTAAAAACATTTCCACAATATTCAGGCATTTTATGTCACCTATCTTCTCATTTGACCAGCTATTCACAAGTCACCATATCTCTCAACAAACTCACACTTCCTAACATCAATGTGCCAAACATTTACTGGAAACTCAAAAATGCATTGAATTCTTGTGATCAAAAAATACAGAGCTCATTTTATGATCCAACATACAGTAAGGACATGTGATTTTGCAGGATGTACAAATATTTATTCAGCTTCTGAACAGACAAATTAAACATGGTCTCAGCTAGGAAGAGTTAATGGTATAAAAGGTAGTCAAAGAAACAGGTTATTTTTATGAATTCAAGAAATATGTGCATATGTGGAAAAACTAATTAAGTGTTCTCACTTGAATTTAACAGAGACTTAGCTGAAGAGAATATGTTATGTTCCATGCCTGAGCTGAACACGGTATGAATGATTAAGAGGGGAATAGAAGAAGCAATTAAATAAGCTATTGAAAATGAGACTGCTAAGACTGGAAGAGCCAAGAGGCTATCTGGATGTTCAGCATAAAAAAAATCCAAGCTGAGAGAGCAATATCCACAGAATTTTGAAGGTAAAAATAATGAGATATTTATATATTGTGAAGGGAGAATTTTCTATACAGAAAGTTCTATAGAGAACATGATGAGTATACATGGCTGTACTTTAGAGCAAACAGGTAAATGTGACTTGATGTCAGAGCCATGAGGGATCCAGATGTCACAAAGTCTGCTGATGTGAAAGAGGAACAAATTTCTTCATCTTCTCCCTCACTTATTTTAATCCTGGAATGCATCTTAAATTTAAAGACCATCCCTCCATTTCTTCTGTGGTTTAGAGCCATGGTGAGTGGGTTCTCACACTATTTTTGAGTTTGTTTAATTGTTCAGTAAATGTCTTCCAGGGAATAAAAATGAAGTAAGCAAATAAAACACTTCATTTCTCTGTGGATTCTGTTTCATTCTATGAAGCCATAAACTCAGGAGTGGTGTCCTTTCTCTGTTCTGTATGGTTTTTTCTCACAGTGTTTTTACTGACTAGAAGTATGACTATGTGTATGTATTTTTAATGTTTGCAATAATCCCATAGGATTTGTGAATCAAGGACTGTAGTGTGTCCGTGATGAGAATTTGTATTTGGATAGGAATATAAGTCTTGCAGTCCCTTGGGATAAGAGTTTTTATAGCATTTCTTCATATAAATTTGTTTATTCAAAAGAAATAGTTTTGAATTACTTGTAAGATATTTTGAGAAGAAAATCATTAAACAAGGTACAATTTTCTAGAGAAACTGACAATAAACAGAGGGAAAAAAATTGCTGCATTTTTAAAAACAATGTAGCAGAGCAGTTACTGAGTTATAAGCAGAAGTAGGCTCAAATATAGTAGGGTCTTAAACAAAGCATATTTCAAAAATAAATTCAATTTTCAAACACATAACCAATCACTCAAATTATACTTACTACAAAGGAAACAAAGTCCTTGTCTTCAAATCTGTGCAAAGTGAAAGATTTCAAAGAACAAATCCCAGTGGATTTTTGTTTCTGCAACATTTATTTCATATTTTCAGTATTTACTGGTTTAGAACATTTTCAATACTCCTCTGTTTAAAAAAGGTTCATAAGAGGTTAATAGGGGTTCTTACTAGAAGAACCCATTTAGGAATGGATGAATTCTTACCCATTGTCCTGAAACAGGAGAGTGGTTTGAATGAGAGTGCCACATCATTAAGTCTGTCCTTGTCAAGTCCATTTTATTTATTGTTAAGGCCACTGTCAGATAAATAAGCTTTCACGTGGCATTGTGTATACCATATATATTGAATACTATATTTGCGGTAGTTTATGTCTCCCAGCTAAGTAAATTGTTAAAGTGCTGCTGAATGCATGCTGAATTTATTTTCTTTTTGATTGAAATTGGATAGTGATATGTCTCAGTTCAGTTTCACAGTAGATTTCTTTGGCTATTTTTTTCAATAAGAAACAACAAAAAGGTATTAATCTAAAGAAATATTTTTGAGAACTCTTCCTTATAACCATACCACAAATTTCAAGAGACGAGCCTAGTTATCTTCTGTCTTTGGTGAACCTCTGGGGTGTGTAAGAGTTCCTAGTTTCTATGGGCAGCACAGTCTTGTTGGAGCTTGCAATGGCACAAAATCAGAATTAAGCCGTAATGAAACAGTGTAGGAGGGACAAAAGGCTCTGAAGAAAAAACCCCTGTCTTTTAAGAGCATTGCCTTGCAGCAACTTCTGCTCTGAGAAAGCCTGCAATGCAAGTAGGAGTGAGGAGGAATAGTTCATCTCTGTGACTTCCCCCAAAGCCTTTGGATGGCTGAGTTAGACTGGAAGAGGCACCGCAGCTGAAGACAGATGGCAACAAGCTGTGCCTTATCTCCTCAGCCCCACTGGTGCTGCTCTGCAGTCTCAGGGCTGGGGGGGGGGGGGGGGGGTTGGAGTGTGCTGGGAGAGCCTGGGCAGCTGTGCACAGCTGGATGTGTGCTGTGGGGCAGGAGGTGGCACCAAAGACATGCAGCACAGCTGAGAATTCAGAGTGTTTAAAACTTCTGCCATGTGACTGCTGCTCACATCAGCCTCAAGAACAGGCATTCTAATACAGGGAGGGTGAAAGATTCAGCTTTAAGTGGCTTTTAGATGGGCAAAATACCTCTGGGACAGCCATTTAAGGGACTCAGAACGTCTACGTCAGCAGCATGGCCTGTTTGAAATTATGGTGAAAGCATAGCAGGAATGAATCTTCTTGGGACCTTGAGGAAGAGAACTGGATTAGAGTTAGTGGGAATTTTCCACAGGAAAGGCTTTTTAGATCAGAAGATGGTGCTTCAGCAAAACCTAATTTTTCCTGAAAAAACACAGGCAGAATCTAACAGGAAATACTATTTAATCAAGAGAAGATTTCTCTGATCAAAAAGAAACAGGAGAGAGAGATGTGAATGGCTAATAGGTTGTGCCAGGATCCATTCAGCATTTTTTTTCAAATGGGTCATCTCCTTGAATTATGATATGAAATTTTAAGAAAAGTAGCTTCAATCATAGAACTGAGTTGATTAAGAGATGATGGAAGCTATTTCTGTGGGAAATGGGTGCCAGCTGACCATCCAACATGCTCGTGGACAAAGTGGATAATACTTTATGTAAGAGTAACCGTTTTTCAGTGCTGCATTCTCCACATGTATAAAATTCTTCATGTGTATTATTTTATTTTCTAATACTGAACAATAATGCTTTTTTCCTGAAGGTACCACTCACTGTGAAATTAAATAATAATAGTCCTACATGCAATCTTTTATAGCTAACTGCTCCAGTCCTTTCTAGTGCTCTAGAGCCTCACTACTTTCTTGGAAAGTTGTTATTTATTTTGCTTATAAATGATTTTGTATTTGCCAATGTAAGCATAAAAGAGTCCAAATATGAGCTAAGAAATAAAAATGAAATGAGTATCTCTACCTTTCAGAATATGTCCAAAGACAGTAAATCAGCTAATTGCTAAAAGCTTCCTTCAGAGCCCTGCAGCCTCCAAACTTACAATAAACCCCAAGGCAATCTCAGGTCAAAGAAACAATACTACAAACATAACATTTCCATTGTTCTGCTTTAAATTAAGTTTTAAGTTACATGAACTATTGCATTAAGCTGTTACAACAACGTGAAAGGTTTTCCCAGAACCAGAAGAGAAAAGCGCTTCAAGAAGATGATAAACAGTATTTTGTTGTGATTTACAGGATATACTCATTCAGAATTTCTGTAATTTTGCCGTTTTTCAGCTACCCAATACAAATGAGACAAAGTGTAACAGAACAGCATTGGTTGCAATAACAAAGTCATCATACTTTTAGCCTCACTTTTTAGTAGTATCAGGCTTGTAAGGTCGTGTTCCCTGTCTTGAATTCACCCCAGTAATTTTTTAATGTTGGCCTGGTTAGAAAAACCTGACAAAAACTTAAAGTATAAACCTCTCAAGATATTGGAGAGAGGTCTCAATTTGTGTTCCTGCTGATGCTACAGGTAAATGTTAGCTGTGAGCTGATCAAAGGGAAATCAGCTAGCCAAGAAGCCTATGAATAGTTGTTATTAATATGTCCGTAACTCTGAATCAACCAACTTCATGGTGGCCTGTGCTTGGTTAAAGTGGTGGGGCAGGATGTAGGACAGGTCTGGGATCTAGAGGATGAAAAGAAAATATAATTTTTTTATTCCTTGGGAGAGGTGCTGTGCTATACTGAGTTTTGCTCAATGATCACTGAGTTTTGCTATTTCTCCTTAGAAAATAATGTGGGAGGCAATTTATTTTTTTCCCCTGAAAAAATACAGACATTTTTCTATTCAAAAATAGACATTTTTCTATTTTAAAATATTCTTAGGACTTTCATCATGTATCTAGTATCTCTCTGTAATAATTTAGGCTTTGGAGCAAGTGCTGTGTCTTCAGTGTTCAGAAACATACTGCTTCCACTTAAAAAGTTGCATCAACATTTTGGAAAGAGAAAAGGAAGCCCTGAAAGACTAAGAAGTGCATCTAATATAAGGTATACCCCAGTACTATAGTTCATATTTCATTAACTTATTTTGAATGTTCCTCACCAGTTGTTTTGTAGTTCTGCCTTGATAAATTACTATAACAGTCGTATAACTCTAGAGAATTTCTGCCAAGTGTTCAAAATGCTTGGTGTTTGAGACCTCAAGCCTGAAAAATACAGATTTTGTTCAGTACTAATTTCATTTCCCTTGAAGTAGAGTAAAAAAGCAGAAAACTGGAAGAACTTAGTAACATTACAGTATAAGGCAGAGAAAACAATCTATGTAATTCAAATTATTATGATGGGTAAATCTCTTGGCTTTGCTTCTTCAGTGCTAGAAGATTTTATTTTCTTTTAGAAGAGATGGAATCAAACAGCTTAAGATTTAAACAGACCCACTTTTGCTTTCTAATGATTTTCTGTGGATTAAATCATGTTTGGAGCCTGACACTCCTTCTCAGATTAAATTTAAATGAAGACAACCTTCTTTAAAGATAGTGAAATTGTTCCAGTGCAAAATTGGCTCCATTGTGAGGGTAATCAGGCCAGTTAGTGGCAATACAAGAAAGATGATGGCAGTTTTACCCATGGGAAGTAGATATAGTTACTTTAGTCTCTGCAGGATATCTCTCTATGCACTTCAAAGAGTGCAGCCAATAGAAAAAATACACTGGTCACATTCTGAAAATTACACTTACAAAAGGCAATTATTAGTAGTTTGAGTTTCTAGTGCTTGGAGCATTTAAAGGTGAGATGTACAGCCCTGCATACTGAGATCCAAAGGATGGCAAATAGGCATAAGAAGTTTTCTCACTTATTTTAATGAGATAAAGAGAATGTAAGATCAGGAAAAAATCCATCCTGCTAAGACTAGAGACAGCTTTCCCTTGGTCTCTCCAGTAACTCTGTTTGAAAGATGGTTATTATTTTTTAATGTGAGAGGAGTAGTAGTCTTGCGTTCAAATCGTGTACCTCAACATTAAGGGTTTCAGATGTGTTTCTCAATATTCCTTGTGTTGTGTGAATTGGGTAATTGCTCTGCTTCCTCATCTAAAAAATCTGTATATTTCCAATTTGTCACCATTAAAAATTCAGTTATCTCTAAAAAAGTATTTGATGTTCTATTTTCTATTGGTTCTTTTTTCTACCGAAGCTCTGCACACAGTGCAGGAATAGGCTTGGGTGAGTAGAAACAGTAGTAATATTTTCATCCTTAAAACTGAACTGTCTAGTTCCTACCCCACTAGCTTGTGGTCCAGCTGCAGAAAACCTAGTAAGCTGGGGTCTGTCCTCAGCAATGTAGAAATACTCAGAGTATCTGTGGTGGAATTAGGTTCCACCTGATAGGTAAGTTACTGGGAACAGTAAAATTTAGTAGGTTTTGCTGCAGGAAACAAGGATGCATAGACAATTACAATCTTCTACCTTGGATGTTCTTCTGGATATGCACCCATATGGCACACTTTTTCACCTGGTGCCAAAAAGCTCCATCTCATGTTGTTTGCACTGCATCCTTGTCCTTGATGGCAGAACACTAATTGCCTGGTCAGAACTCTACTTGTGGTTATACCTGTGATGCTTGTATATAAATGCCATGAAATTTTGATGTTTAGAACTGGTGAGAAAATGTTTACAAATACATTCTTAAAGTATCATTTTTAGGGAAATAATGAAAAATTGTAAATGCAAATTTCAGACAAATATGATTCAATGAACCAGAAACAAATTAACTTCCACTTAAAAATGTCAGCACATGCAGAAATGCCTTATTTACTAACATCTTCAGACAGCGAATAATACGACGCTAAACAAAAGCTGACCTTGAATTACACTGTCCAAATGCATGCAGAAAATATTGTCCAGTTGTATAAATTCTAGCCGACCTAATATGTTCATATTTTACACAGAAAAAGGGAGAAAACAAATTTCCTTCAGTCTCTGAGAGTGGCAGCTTACCCTGGGAGGGATGACCACTCTGTACACGCTGCTTTGGAAATCTGTTGAAACCAGTTGGATGATCCTTCCATGGGAGTGCAATGCCACCAGTGTAACTGTGCAACTTTTTCTTCTTCCTGAAGCAATTGGTCACATTTCCATTGACTTATAGGTGCTGCAACAACAACTGACTCCCTCTAAACTGATTCTCTTTGTTTCTGTTCATCAGACAATATGCCTGGGTAGTGCTTCTGCGCTGGTCATGTAGACATTTTTGTTCTCCTTCTCTGCCTGGTGTATATTTGTAGGGAGAAATTCAGGTATATGTATATCATTACAATCTAAATTATTATCTACCCTTTTTTATAGCTCAGTGAAGTGAATGATTTCAAATATATGTAAAAGAATGACATAAAAGCTTGAGATTCTAAATTCTGTGTGGCTTGCCAAAGGTCATTTTAAGTCCGATTGAGGTTTGAGGCATATCTGTGTAAAACAATGGCAACAAATAACCCAAGTATTGCAATATCAAATGTTATAAACCTAGACTCAGAAGTACACAGGCTGATGTGTTTGGCTATTTCTTGGAGTTTCTGTAAGAGTTCACTTGGGGTATTGAGCTCAGTAGGATAGTAGCAGCCATGGAAATTATGAAATTCTGTACTAGTTCTCTTTTTAAAAAATGCAGAGTAGGTACCAAGGAAAAACTTATTCTGATTTATACTGCATGCTCTATTTTCCTTCTTTGAAGTGTCAGAGAAAAACCATGGAAAAAATGAAGTGTAGGGATGGAGGCAATTGCAGGACAGAAAAGCAAAGCTACTAAATGAGTTTTGAGATGAAACAAACTATTTCCTCACAGAGAGAGATTAATGGCAGCTTCAAGTCACTTGAGTTTGGGTTACTTTACTCTTGCATATGCCTTAAATCAAGTAGAACAGTTAGTAAACAACTTCAAGCATTTCTTTATGAGCATCAGAACTTTTAAATTTGCATCAATGAATAAATGCAAATATTTGGAACAGAAACTAGGGTTCTGCTGAAGTCAAGTGCAGAACCCCAAACTGACTCTAATGTTCAGGGTGGGGGACCTGCTCTGTGCAGTAGGCATTGTCTAGCACATCCATGTAGTTTAAACACAGCTGCTTCAGAAAGAGTACCATGTTCAAAAGCTGGAATTACAGAATAATGAAGGGGCTTTTTTAGGTTATCTCATCCAATCCCTGCTCAAATCAGGGATGTCCTAAGGCATTTGTTCATGACCTTGTCCAGAAAAGTTTTGAATACCTTCAAGGAGGAACATTAATCAGCTGTTCTTGTGGCTGATCACCTTCATTATGATTTTTTTCCTAATACCTGTGTCTGTCACCCATGACCTCATTGCTGTGCACCATGAAGGACAGTCTGACTTCACCGTCCCACTGCCTTGTTAGGCAGCATCTCCAGTCAGGTTACCATTTGCCTTCTCCTGTAAACTGAATAAACCTGGCTCTCAACTTCACTCTGCATGCCATGAACTTCAGCCCACTGTCCCTTTGGCTAGCTTCTGCTGAACTCATTTTACTGTCACATCTTTGTATCCCTCATAAAGTTTCTGTTATGTACCAAGGGTAAGGGATGTGGTTTGTTTTTTTTTTCCTGGGCATGCTTGCAACTTCCTTTCACTGAAGGTAAGGAGCAGGGGAGAAATTAACAGAGTAGAATTGGTAAGCCTTCTCTTCTGCCTGTCTGCATAGTGCAAGAATTTTACAGCAAAACAAATTGTACATTTGCAACACAGGGTTTTTTATAATTTCAAATTGAACTATTTTAAAACTGAGTTGCAATAATTTGTCTGAATGACTGAGGACAAATGAGGTTGCTAGGAACCCAAATGTTGTTTATCCAGGGAGTTCAGAGGGAGGAATGAATTTAGATCCAGCTGTGTAAAACTATGAAATACTTATCCAAGACACTTACATAATCATAATTTTGCCCTGCTTCATTTGCAAAGAAAGGTCAAGTATACTGGTTAAAGCACTTTAACCAGAGTTCACAAACACTAAAATGTCACAGCCAGAGGTATAAGGTTTTGTGTGAGGTCAGAAGACAAAAAAAGTTACGGTTCCATTCTAAGTAAAACTTCCTTGTAATAGAAAAAATTATCCCAAATCTTAACAAACAGATTTCGTGCAATGTTTAGTGGTTTATAGCTAAAGGTACATGCAGCCATATTGTGAATACTGAACTTTGCCTCCTATGACACTCTCAAAGCCAAGAGCCACGTGACAAAGGCCATCAGGAAACTTTTCATGCAGTTTTGCAAAATAGGTTAGTTGTCTTAACCTGCCCAAACCTCAGAAGTAAACTTCATCTTCCTCATTACTCCCTTAATACATGCAAAATGCTTCAGAAACCAAAACCTCCAAATTAATAGAAAACTCTTCTGTTTCATTAAAGTGATATTTTTTATCAGGGAAAAGAGAAATAGTGCTTATAAAGCCACATTCTACAAATTAGGCTTATAGATAGCTGCTGTATTATACCTCACATCACCAATATAGACTAGCCTTTATTTCAATATATATTTTGTGGGCTACATGAAACCTTTGAAGTGATTGAAATTTATATTGAACTGATTGTTTCCACCTTTCTACCTACATTGTTTGCAAGAGGTCAATGTGTATATTAAGAAAATTCTTCTGGAAATTTAAAAGGGCAAAAAGCAAAGCTTACATGCAGAGAGATAAGCAATCAAACACAAAATACACATTAAACAAATGACCCTTCTTGTTTTATAAACTATCCTATTATTGCATTTGTAAATACATTATTTTCTTTTCTCCCCTCTGGTAGTCTTGTATCTCTTCAAATTATTAACATTAGAGAAGATACAAAAATTACAATCTAATGGTAATTAAAACCAAGCTTAAAAATTTTGAACTGCTGAAACAAGATATTTCAGAGCCTATTATGGGACAGAACAGTTAATATTTTAAAATCAGCTTCATGATACAGCTAAGTTGATACTGTTAAATGTTTCAGAAGTTCTGGATACAAAAAGATACTTGAGTACTGTGATGCACACACCTTCCCAGGACCTACCATGAGACTCACAAGCACATGGCAAGGGCCAGGTGCCTAAATAGGCCAACAGCTTGTGCCACGCAGTGGGCGATTGCTGAAGTTCTGTTGTACCTGAGTTTCAGAACTGAGGAAATGCATTTGGGGAGGACCGTCTGGATCATCCCTGGCTCCTGTAATGCAAACCAAAGTGATGTTGTTCTTGGCATGTAAGAGATTCATTGTAACCAAGCAAAGCCCTCAGCTTAAGGTCTGTGCGCTTGGAACTCTGTGTTCCATGCACATCTCCTGTGTTATGGAAGAGCACCAGGACAGATGGAGTGGGCAGAAGTGGTGGTTTTCCTGTCTTTTGGTAAGTCTGAACCATCGTGCAGTTGGGAACACAGGATTCAAGGGGCAGTATAAGACATTCATGAGGGATCATGCCTTTGCTTTAATATTAGAGTGCAAAATGGGGAAAGAGCTGGAGCCACTCCACAGTCCTTGCTCCTAAGGACATTTTATGCATTTTAAACCAAGCAATTACCAAAGTCGTGGTATATAATCGTGAGAGCAGAGTTTGGTACCATATCATTCTTTTGGGGGGAGTGGGAGTACCGTAGCCTTACTTGTCTGGTGACAAGCCTCTGATATCTGGAAAGCTCAGGTGTCCTGCTCTCTAGAGGAAAGTAGAATATCAGCCTGGCAGCACTTTTTTCTATTACATCCATGTATTTAATAGAAACAGGTGAAACTTAGCATTTCTATAGGGCTGGGATACCTAGTTTGTGAACCCCAAACTAGCCTGCATGTGAAAGAGGGAGCACATCTCTCAGCAGATAGGAAACCAAAGGTTTGGACTATAAACATTAGCAAAATTTAAAGTATTCAAAATCTTCCTAAGGTATGATGTTAGTAGTTTGCTTTTTTCACTTAGTTGCTTCCATACCAGGGAATTTTCACTCAGTACTTTATACATTGAGGATTTTTTAGTTACAAACAATGCAGCTGCGTTCTTTCATCCCTAGGAACATGAAGAATAATGTAAGGAATGCTATTCTCTAATTGTTAAAAAGTGTTGTGGAAATGCATGCTGCAAACTGAAGTGGCAAACTACCATGATTCAAGTGGTATGTTAAGTTCGAATTAGATAAGTGTGTTTAATTCATATCTGTTCACTCCTTGTTTCTTTGTTTCTGCAGGGGTAACAGAGATGATAAAAATATTAGCAAATCAACAGTGTTACCACAACCCTTTTCTTCTAAAGGATGAATATTCAAGTGTCATCTGGGATTATTCCAGCTATGACGCACCAGCAAATGCCATTCCTTTATTGCAAGAACAGTAGAGCTAAGAAGCAAGGAAAGATAACCAAGAGCATTTGGCTGTTCAGAGAGTTTCTAGCACCAGACTGAAAATACAGCTAACTCCCCAGATGTCATGGTTATTCATTTACTTTCTCTTATCTCCATTCTGAGAGTGCTGGTTGGTTTCAGCAAGACTTGGATGTGGACACCATTGATGTGGGTGAAACAGTGTTATAATCTGACCATGCAAGCAAAAGAATTGCAAGTTAAAGTAAGACAAGTGAGAAGACCATAATTAAGATCAGAATGATTCATACCAGTTGCAATTTATCTTTCCAGTCACAATGGTTTGCAGCCATTTTTATCACATGTCATGTTTGTGCTTATTTTACAAAGTCAACCACAACTTCATGTCTGTATTTTTGCTAGGCTGCTAATCACTGTTTTGTATTGCAAGGAATGTGTTAATTTCTGGGCTTTAATTATTCATTTATTTTTAAGAGCATTTATATGAGCACATCTTCTTGATGATGATGAAGAAACTTATTCAATCCCTCTGGAGTTTTGAAAGGATGTTTCTTCCATCTATAGAAGTCTGCCAAAATACAAAGGGTTTTTGATTGTTCAGGATGCTAATGGACAGCACACCACTCGTGACTATTATTCTCTTCCTTCTTAGCATTCTTCTGTCCCACACCAATATTCCATAGATACTATTGACTTTTACTTGTCCTGACCTGTTTTAGACTATGAGTTTTTAGCAATGGGAAACATGACACTTCTATTTATTCTGTCTGGATTTACATTGATTATTTAAGCATTTTGTATCACTTATGAAGGTGTCAAAGAAATTTTCTGTTTCTTTCCTCTCCTCTTTTGTCTCATTCTGATTCGTGTTTCAATTCCTGCTTCTCATTGTCTAGCAATGGCTATGATTCCTCCTCTTCTCATGAAAGAGAGTATGAAACTGCTCTGCTAATGCTAGAGAAGGTGGAGAACATTCTGTATAAATTGAAATGTAAAAAACCTGGCATTAAAAATGTACTACACAGCAATGTCCCTTCAGTCATGCTTCGTGACATTTCAGTTTGCAGTAGCTCAGAATGTTTGGATGAGATAAAGTGAGCTGAAGTGGTGAAAATGAGTAGTTCCATCTTGCCTGCAGTGAAATTATGATGACAATCATCTTACAGTCTTCCTCAGCAACATGGCTAATTAATTTTTATACTTTATGAAAACAATAGTTTATACAAAATAAAAATTGAGAGAAACAAAGGTAACACTCTTAGGTTTCCTTTTTCCTTTTTCTTTTTTTTTTTTTTATGTTAAAAAGGAACATTTATAAATGTTGAAGAAAATTGATGGAAATCATGAAATCAATGTCAATGCTCTAAGGATTCTTCTGCAGTTAATTGAAACCATTTTACTCTTCAATCTCTTAAATGAAGACATTTGTAAAGGGATTTAACATACATTAAAGATGAGAATTGAATTTACACCTTTGATGTGTTTGCCTTGCTGTTTTGAGTATTTAACATTCAGTCTGTAGAATAAAAGTAAGTAACTACCAATAGCAGGATATCTAGTGTAAAGCTTTATTTTTAAAATTAGGAGTAACACTTACTGGGAGATTATTTGGCGTAGAGCTAAGGAGAAAATTTTTGTGAGCTTCGGGTTTCACTGGGATCATAGAGGAATACAAATTAATTTGTCCGTAAGCCCAAACTCGCAAGATGTAGGACACTGGTCATGTCATGTATTCATTAATAGACATTTTTCAGTAGTTAAGAATGCTTGTTTGGGACCATACAGAAAGGCAATTTAACCCAATATCCTGTCACTGAGCATTACCAGAAGAGGATGGCTAGGAAACCTTGCATGAGGAATGAAAGCAGAAATAACATCAATATTTAGCCTGATGATATCTCAGGTTCTAAACTTTTCTAGATCAAGCCAAATGTAATTCCTGTGCAATTACTGACCCTTGGTCCTTTTTCCCTCATGAATCTCTCCAGTCTTTCACTGAAAATATTTAACTTGCGTACATGTTTAAAAGGATGTTTTCCTTAATTTAGATTCTAAACCCAAATAAATATAAAACAATTGAAGAGGTGCAAGTTTTCATAAACAGAGCAGAAATATAAAAACTCAACATAAGGACCTTTTTCTCTCCTTTCATTTCAGATTACATTCCAGCAAAATCTGGAGTACATGGTTCTTTGTATTTTTTGGAATCTGTGAAAATTGGAAACTAAGGAGTAATTGTGTTGTTTATACCATACTGAAGAATTTGGAGAGACTTGGTAATATTTCCATTGTTCAGGGTGTCTTGGCATTAGTAGTAAAACAAAATCCAAGCCAGATATTTTTTAAAGATAGCTTTAAAATTATGATTTTTACTTGCAAAAAGCTTGAATCAGAACGTTTCTAACATATGGCAGAGAAAGAATATGAAACCATATGTACCCAGCACTGGGGCTGTGTTCCTGAGAAAACAGTTTGCTATTTTTATGTTGGCCAGCAGGTGTCAATACCCCAAAGTGAAGAAGCTGCCCAGCAGCCAGATACAGCTAGAAAGAGGCAGGAACAGGGAGTATAAGTATTTTGGATATCTCACTTTGAAAGTTGTCTTCATGAAGTGCTTTGTCACCACCAGGAAGGAAGCCATCTTCTGAGGGGAAAGAGGAGAGGGAAATTAAACAACCCTTCGATTCCTGTAGTAGGTACCTCTTAGTTTCTTTTCCTACTGATCCTAGTAATAGTATTTTTATTCTTCATCCCCAGAACTGCAAAGTTTTGTGGTCTCTGACTTCAGTCTTCAAGCTCTTCTGTGCTCCCTATCCATTCTGTTCAAATCCAGAGCCAAACACTGGAAAAATGTCTAAAAGTGGGATACTTGCCCATTTTGATCAGTACAATGGACTTTGCAATCAAAGCTGCTGAAATGCTATTGCAGCCTATCTATTTTTCTCCTAAAAATGCTATTCTAATCCATACTATTGGGTGTTTTTCTGTGATATCTGTTAGTTGCTAAAATAAAAAAACATCTTAAGTGAAATTTATTTTCAACAAAAATTTCAATATTTAAGTAAGTAGTCTCTTTTTTAACCCACTTGAGGCCTTTCTGAAATAAAGTCTTATAATGTTTTGTGTACTCACATCATGTCCTCCTAGATTTGGCTTTGAAATCTTTTCAATTAGTTGTAAAAATATCCTTCTTTCCATATTATTATAGATTAGGAATAATGAGCACAGACTGGGTAGCTCTTAGGAAAAATATGTGATTCCTTGATATATTTCAGACTTTTTTGCTGATTTCCACAGTGGTAGTGCCTACAAGATTTATTATTATGTTTTAAACACTGCATAACCCTAATAAACAAATAATCATATCCATTACATTGTTTCACCTTTTTTTAAAGTTTTTACATAGCTTATTAAGGGACAACACTTTCCTTTGGAGTTTTTGTGATCTTTGATAGCAAGCAAAAGTTGTCAAAAGTTGACACAATTTAGGCAGATATAAAATTTATCATATTACTCTCATTGTACTCGTGTCTATCTACTACTCATGAAGAAATCTTCTCTGAAATTAAATGTTTTGAGCTATTGAAATTCTGACCTTAACTTTCTACCAGCTGCTATTTTACAGTGAACTGGTAAGAGTTAGGAATTTACATACCCCATTTTTAATTTAATCAAATGTTGTCAGTCAGCATCACCTGTTCAATGTTATTTTCATCAGAAGGAACTTAAAAACAACAACCTGAAAGATTAAAAACCTCTGCCTCTTGAAGATAATCATCTTAGTGAATTTTAACATGTTGCTTTAGCAGATGGAGATGTGATATTCACTATAGTAAATTACTCTAACATGCTCTCAGACAGAGATGTCACATTTTCCAGAGTAATTTACATTAACATGATTTGAGACAGATTTGATTCCCCAAAAAGAATTATAAATAACATTTTATAAATTCATTTTGTATTGCCACTTCTTCAGATAATTGTCAGTCTGGTGTGGGACATGTTTTTTATCAATGGATGCCATGATGAACAGGACAGAAATACTGTTTTGCTGTAGCCATTTATAAACTAATTATATGATATACATGATCCTGCATGGCACCAAACCAGCACCATGTACCAAGACATAAAGAAAATTAATCCCATTTCTTGGTACAGAGTTACTCTTGACTCAGTGACTCATATTGATTTGACTTCTGGATACGATACCTGCTTCCTTGCATGTCTATATAGCTTTCTGCCACTGCTTTCAGGGGATCTTACTTTTAAAGTTTGATGAAAGACATTCTGAAAAGAAATTTAACCATCTTTACTGTGTGTTGGCATCTTCAGGCAGAAGGCTGTGTGGGTGCAACTTAGCTGTCACCCAGTATTGTGCAGGGGATCTGGGAAATGTTTATAATGACAGCTGCTGTACTGTGTGAAAGAAAGTATGCCTGCATCTCTGTGGACCATCTGAAATCATTAACTGTCCCAAGATCCTTCATCTAGTCCTAAAACCAGGACAGAGCATGCAAAACCTCTAAGCAACAAACAAGCCTGAAAAAGCTGCACTGGGAAAAAACAAAGCAGCTGTCTGGAGCTTGAGAGAGTTTCTTTCAAGATCTGCTCCTC
The DNA here is from genome assembly GCA_013400915.1 of Pardalotus punctatus. Lineage (NCBI taxonomy): Eukaryota > Metazoa > Chordata > Aves > Passeriformes > Pardalotidae > Pardalotus > Pardalotus punctatus. The sequence continues at coordinate 14,171 of VZTX01021845.1, read as the reverse complement.
AAATTGCTGGATTTCTGAGTAACACCAGCAAGAGACTCCACAGTTCCTGCTATAGAGCTTCAAAGGCGTTCTTATGGTCAGAGGACAGTCTTGGAGAAAATATTTGAGGGATATTTCAGGAGAGTAACTTGAGGCTGTGGTGAGACCATTTCAAGTGATTCTGCGAGTTGTCTCAAAATAGATCTTAGCAATGACCAGAAAAGTTTGGAAAATTTGTTTCTTTAGACTATGAATTCTTAAAGTTCTAAATCCAAACCTGCTTAGAGAAACTAAAAATGCTCCCGTTTCCTCAGTTAGGCAATTCTCTATCAGTTGAAAATTTATATACACCATCTCTGTATATATTTTAGAAAAGTGGTTGCTGTACATTGAAAGATACTGAATGATGTACTAAGCTGATTGGAAACAAGAAATGTTTTAATGCAGGACTTCATGAATGTCCTAATGCCTCTCCAAATCACTACCAAAATGATCTGTGTGGTGTCACATTGTGAGATTTGTCTGTGTTTTGGTTTTTTTTGTGTTCATTCATGCTTGAACTCTTAAATTTGGAAATTAAAATGCTACACAGTTGTAAATCAGAATAGGTTAGATTATGATTGCTTTTTAATTATTCAGTGTGTAGTGTTGAGTTGTGAATAGTTTTGTCTTGATTCAGGTTTGTAGTGTCTGTGAAGGACACTGCAGTTTGTGGCTTCCCCAGCTCAATTATAAGCAAAGTATGGAATAAGATGGCATTGAAGCCAAGCCTTCTTCCAAAATGATATACATTCACCTTGAAGAAGTGATGGCTGATGCTTCCTGGTTCACAGAGCTCCTTTAAATAGTAGGCAAGCCACTTAAAGCCAGTCTTATTTTTCTTATTTTGTTCCCCAAATGTCTCATACGTTGTCTCCTAGGGCCTGATGGAAGGCCTTGAATTGTAGTTTGTGGATGTTCATCAGCCTCTCAGACCTGAGCACTGTGCAGGGAAGTGCTCAGTGAGACCCCCAGGAGAGGAATCAAGTATTTAGGACCTCAAATCAAGTACACAGAATTGGTGAGATTGGCTGGGATATCTGATTTCCTTCTCTATTTGTTAAACGGAGATTATCCTTGCTCATCATCAGTCAGGGACAGATGAAGGGGAAAAAGTGTCAATTGTCAAGACACCTTTTAGAAGGAAGAGCACCGTGGGATAGGTAGAAGAATTTAATCATCCCCTTCACAGGAGAGTTTTAAGTTTAGTGTTAAGATCCAATTACTGAGAGAAGCCTCTACCTGAGTTCAGGTGCAAATGAGACCGCATGCTGAAGTCATATTGTGAGTTGACCCTGGCTGGCTGCCTGGCATCCAACAAAGCTGCTTTCTCACTCCCCTCCACAGCTGAAATGGGAAGAGAAAATATAAGAAAGAGTTCATGAGTTGGGATAAGGACCAGGAGAGATTACTCGCCAAATATCAGCACAGGTAAAACAGGCTGGAATTGGAGATATTAACTGTATTTATGACGAACAAAATCAGAGCAGGATAATGAGAAGTAAAATAAGACTGTAAAAACCCCACCTCTCCCTCACCCCTCCTTCCCTCTCAACTCTACCTCCTGCCCCCCCAGCAGTGCAGGGATACAGGGAATGGAGTTCTGGTCAGTTCATCACATGTTTTTCTGCTGCTACTCAGGGAGAAGGGTTCTTGCCCTGCTCCATTCAGGAGGGTCCCGGGGTCCCTCCCACAGGAGATAGCTCTCCATGAACTTCTCCAATGTGAGTCCGTCCCACAGGCAACAGTTCCCCACAAATTGCTGCATGGGGCTTGGTTGCTGCCTGGGGTTCAACCCCATGTTTGGACAATAGTACCACCTTTATCTTATCTCATGTTCCTGTCAGGTGGCTTAATTTAGAGTTCAGGTTCCTCCACGAAGGCATATTTGGGGGCAGGAGTGAGTGTCTGTGGGCAGGGGGGTTTCGGTGATCACAGATGCCATCAGTCCCCTAACTTGGGGGAATAGCAGTGATGTGAGTACTAGCAGTTGCTGTTCCACCCAGTTTGCCCCAGGGGGAACCCTTGTCTGGAGCCAGTGCCACTCTGCTGCTCTGTTCTGCAAAGTTCTGTGGTTTTAACAGTGTTTGCAACAGGCAACTTTAATTTTTAAGTCCTTACAGTTATTGAATTAAAAATTACTAGAAAAAAATGCAGTTATGGCAAAACAAGACATGGTATATATGCTCTTTCAATTAGTAGTCCCCTTTTAGGGATGAGACAAATGTCCTGAGGACCAAGGGGTCTTATCACCATACACAGGGAAGCCTATCAGGATTTTATGAGTAATCTTAATTCTATAATTTCCTTTTTTTAGAGTGTTTAGTGCACTTTTTTATTCTCAATTTTCCTTGTGAAGTGAGGCGAGTTGGTATTTACAAGCCATTTAATGGACTCTTTAAAAGAAATGGAATAGCAGTGAATGTTTGCCAGCCTAATTTCACATCAATTTAGCATGACCAGGATATATTCCTTATTCAGTGGTGCAGTTCTGACTGTCTGCATCATCAATGGAGATTTAGGTCACTTGATTCTGACATTTGATCTAATTATCCTTCAGGACTATAGGTCAGCTGCAGCACTGATCTTGTGTTGCAAAGGAAAGGCAGATCTCTCTGGTTTTGGATATGTCTCTTTAACACCTTTTTTTTTTTTAAAGTATATGAAAATAGATTTTACTATTCTTACATTCTTATATTACATTTGATTCTATAAAATCAAAGTCCTAGGCATTTTAGCTGGATAGTCTACTTCCACTAACTTGTCTATTGCAGTCAGGGGTTTTCTGATTGCTTATAAAGCTCAAGTGTTGCTTGTTGTCATATTTTCTCAGCCTCAATGCCTGTTTTACCAAAGCCTTTTTAGAGCTTGCAACAGTTTAGAGCAGTCTGGCTCTCACTTTAGTGTGAAAATCTCCTACACGCTACAGTGTGATTGTTGAAGCCAGGTAAGGTATTGCCTACACTGGAAATTTATATTGATTTAAAGTTGGTGCAGTAGGTAAACTAATCCACTCCCTCATCTCAATTCGTCTTCCGCTATGATTAGCATACATGCAATGACATGTGCCCATATTCTGTTCAGTAAAGCATTATATTTACAACAGAAGGATTTCACCAATAAAATCGCATATAGAGAGGAAAGAGTCAAAAATTATCTGAGAAGAATTGATTTTTGTACTAGCTTCTCACCAGAAATGGCTGCAAAGTGTATACCATCTGATGGAAACTTCACAAATGTCCTTTCTGTGTGCCCTCTTTCCCCTTTGTCTGAGTGGGAAACAAAGTGCAATTTTTTTTTTCCTCAAAAAATTCTTTTTTACTTTTAAACAAAGAAGAGATATTCACTCCTCTGGGTCACAAAAAGTCCTGTTTTCCAGAACTAATAATATTTTCCAAAGATCTCGCGCAGATTGCAGCAGTCACTACAATGGCATTCTGCCAAATAGTTATACAAAAAAATTGAAATATGTCATTGCAAAACTTTAAAGAAAAAAGCAGAGGAGGATGTGAGTTAAAGAAGTGTTATATGAAGAGAAGCATGCTGGTGTTTATCTTAAAGAATTCCATTATATTACATATTTTTTTTACATGTGAACAAACAGAAGGTAGTACAATGTCTAAAGAGTAATGTTGCTATATTAGAGCCAGTAAAAGACAAATATAGAGACAAATGTCACTTTTCTATCTATTTTTGCTTCAGAAAAAATGAGGTGCCAAGAGCTGGAAGCCTGTGTTAGTCATATATCTGTATGCTTGAAAAAAGCTTCACAGGAATTGGTGGGATTTCATTGAAAAATTAGAATCCATCTTCATGTGTCACCTTGGAAGACTGGGTTTGAACAATGAACACACATACTAAAAAGTAATGCTGTAATAATCTAAGATACCTTTAGCAAAACTGAGGTATCTAACTTCATTTGTTTCCCTTGAGGCTGTTTCAGAGCAAGTTTGTACACGGAGGGGAAATGCTCTGTACGATCCTATGACACTGCTTGCATTCAGAGGTAACTGAAAGGTTACAACTGAACACAGCTGGATGGACAAAATGCAGGGCTGCTACAAAAATGCTGTTTTCACAGAACTGTTACTTAAGGACCAGTGATGGCTCAGAACTGCTGTTCTGCACATCTCATTTGATCTAAACCCAAACTTTTAAAGAGAACTTAAAGTCTGGCCAGTGAAAAATCTTGGACACTTTTGAAAATGTTACTCTATTTTCCTGAATGTAGGAAGTGTGATTAATACACTTGTTAGAATTGCAAAACATGTTTTTCAGTTTGAATCTATTAAACAGATACATTTTTATTACACTGAGAAGATAACCTCAATCTTCTATTTTTTATGCTTTCTGGAAACAGAAGGGTTGAGCTGAGTTTATTTTTATCAGTATTCTGCACTTGCAGGTGAAGTTTGACAGAATGTCACAACTTACTTTCCATTTAATTCCTAGCAATTGCCAGTCTACACCCTCTCTTGAATTAATAGCCTGGAGACATGAAAATTTCATATTATGACTCAGTTGCACTCAGATTTTGGTATTCTTTCTTTCTCCCATTCCTTGAAAACTTTACCATTATGAGTGGCAAACACTATTTTTTATTCATTTTATAAAAATTAAATTTTACATACCTGTTATGAGATCATCTTTCCTGACACAAACCGCAGTTCCCCATGCTGTCATCACTGATGATATTCCTTACATTATACACTAGTTTATATTCAATCTATGAGGTAAAATAATTAAATAAGAGAGATCTGCTCAGATTTGCCTGTGTGTCTTTTCAATTCAATGCTCCCAGCTCTAGCTGGTGGATCTTCTGCATTGTGGGAACAATGCAGTTATTCAGCATATATTTTAGTGTCATATGTTCTGGATACCCTGGTTTGGAGACATGAGGAAAGCAGATAGAATAAAGAGTCCAAGCTAAATTACATCAGTGGGGTGGATGCAATAATGATTGTGTTGAGCAAAGGTATTTATTTTTCTGGTATTGCCATGGTTATTAGCAAAACTCATGCTGGTTTAAGATTGGGAGACAGCTGGGCCTACAGTTAAGAATAATTGCAGTTGTTCTGTGCAATGCATTATGAGTTCCTGCTGGGTCTATAATTAATCCAAAGTGCACTGGAACTATTACATGGCTATGCATGTTGCTTGATCCTTCTCAACATCTAAGGAATTTCTTGGATTTGGATGCTGGGATCTGGATTGACTTAGAAATTTGGTAAAAAGAAATTAAAAAGGTGTTGTCTGATGACTTCTCCTCCTTCCTTGTTTTCCTTTGCTCTTCCTGAATAAGTTCAATAATTGATGTGAGGAGAATACGGGGACACACCGCATTCTTATCTACAACAGGAAAGATGAAAATCTTAATTCAGATCTGAGCTCTCCTTTGACTCCTCTTTCCAATGCCAGGGTCCTGGTTTATGGTTTATTCTATGTGTTAATATTACTGAATGGTAGTACCAATGCTATTAAGTTTGAGGACAGTAGGGTGTTGTTTTCTCCACTGTCTGACATGGACAGTGATGACAATGTAGGATTGCTGCAAAATTTAACACAGAATTCTGTGGTCTCTGGATACTTGACTTTCAGCCCCAAGATTAATATGGATTTTTGTCACCTAAATATTGGGGAAACTTTGGAGAAACATCTGAATGAAAATCTTCAGACCTCTAAAAAGTCTTGGGGACAGCAGATTTGAGAAGTCTGTAGAACAACCAAAGTATGAATGGAAACAATGGAAGAAAGAAATAAATCTGGTTTAATACTGGATTTGGTGTTTGTTTTCACAAGCTCTCAATTCACTGATGTGCCTTTTGCTAGTCTGGCTTCAGATGTGCAGCATTTGAGGTGATGTTTCACTTAACCTTAGAGGGGAACCTGGGAAGAAGGTAAATGGATAAACTGAAAACTGTCATTGATGGTGCATCCTCTGAGTGACAGCATCTTGACCATGAGTCACATCTTAGAGTTTAGACATTTAAAACCTAGATGTTTAAGTCTTAGATTGCTATATCAACTCCTTCTGTTAGAAATGAAAATAAAGAAGAAAGTGTATTTATAGGCCAGTTCAACTCTTTAAACTGAGATGACTTTGGTTGCGTGACTTTGAATGCATATCAGCCTAAGTGTATGAAGTAAGTTGACATAAATCTCATAATCCCTTTCATTTAATGTATAAAATTTTGTCTTCCTTGAAAAGAAATCAGCATGGAAAGACATTAAGACTTCTGTTTTGCCTTCACAAATGAAGAAGTTTTGAATTTCCAGTACTTACAGACTTTGTTATAAAAGACAGGAAGTTATAATTTGGGGAATTTTTCTTTGTGTAAGGACCATTCTGAGGTCTCAGGGAACTGTTTGAAACTGGCCAGATACACAAATAATTTGCATACCTTTTCTGAGTTCAGTGGAAAATTAGATGAGAAATCTGAGAATGGATGAGAAATCTGAGGAAGGACAGGTTTTATGATTAAAGGTACACTTACATTTTGTGAGAAACTCCTGGAGATCTTGAAAGAACAAGGTGTCCTTCTCCAGCACCCTGGTAATCCCCATGGGTTACTGTTTATAAGGAATTTTCACTCTGGTGGGGATTTCAAGAGCCTACAGTCAAACAGGAGTGTGGTAGTACTGGAGAACTCACCTTATCTTTGCTGCTGATTCAGCATGTGTTCTCTAGTGTATCACTGAAATGATTGCCTTTCTCCATGACAAAGGAAAGTTTTCTTTCACAAAGAACAAACTTCTGTTCTACAACAGAATAGAAGAGGAAGCTTCTGGGCTCTGGTACCCACTTGATAAGATACCTACATGAAAGAGTAGAAGGAGTCGTAACAGCCATTAATAAACCTCAAAAGTTTTGGAGGTTATGTAGTGAATAAAACCTGGAATTCTGTGTATTAATTTAGAAGAAATAATTTTGTTTATAATAAATATTTGTTAAATATAATAATAAACATGAAGATCTTTGCTTTTTTATGTTACTTCATGCTAGCTGTAGACTGGCCATAAACAAGCTTGGATTTGCAATAACAGGGAAATTCTGGAATTGTCTCTGATCACAACACTGGAACAAAGAGATGATGTGCTTTGCAGATGGTGCTACATACACTAGTGAAAGTGATAGGTGTCTGTGTTAACAGGGAACTGGACTCAGTGATGCAAAACATTCAACCAGGAGACCAGATTTATCATCTAGAAAGGCTGTAAAACAGGGAATACAGTTTCTACAGTGATATGATTCTTTTGCCTTACACCACAAAATAAAACACCATCATTCAGATATTTTTTAAAATTCCCCACATAGACATTGTGTAGATGCACAGGTCTGCAAGGTATAGCATAGCAGAGAATCTAACCTTCTATTCCTAATTGCTGGTGTAATCCTACTGAATTTGATTACAGTGTTCTGGTGCCTTTGCCAGGATGACACTTTATAAGTGAATTACCCTGGTTACTGTCTTGGTTAAGTCTGTACAACCCAGCAGCATTTGCTTCTTCAGCCACAGACAATGATAAAGTTTGCTGTTTAGTAAATATAATTAAATTCTGGTATAAACAAGGGGCTGTAAAAGCAATTGAGTTGAAGCTGTTTCTTCTATATAGAAGTTGTGGTTTGGATATGACCTCATACCTAAGACCTTGTCAAAGAGTATCTCACCAGGAGGGCTCTTTATTTCTGACAGATTTTAAATTAGACTGCTTTTTGCCAAGTTATCTTCTCTGGCTTCTGATATTTTTCTTAAAGTCAGTTCTTGCAGAATACATCATTAATATAAAACTTGTTTTAATGTCTAAAGCTTGTAATGACATATGGAATAACAAAAAAGGCAGAACTTGCCTTCAAGTCAACATGCTTCCATCATTGAGTCTTTGGTTTTGAAAAGACCTCTTATCACAGCATTTGAACAGCACTGTATGAAACCAGGCTAATGTTCCAAGATGTTTTGTGTGTTGAGCTATTTCATGCTGAAAGCCAATTGTGAATGTTACTTTTGAGATATTTTTTTGTGGAAATGTATTTGTTGTACATAAAAATAAAAAAACCCCCACAACAGTGCCCTTGTTGTTATTTCTTTCTTGCTGATGGTGAACAGGAATTCTTTGAGAGCATAAAAGCATCCAGGCATAGAAACCTGTTTAATCAAGGTTATTGCACAAGCCCAGCATTATAGTTCTTTTTTTTTGGCTGGTGACAACTGAAATTTAATGGGAAGATCTCACATAAAAGAGTGGAGTATATTAGTCAATAAAAACAGGTGATCTATCCCAAATGTCCTTTTCTGGGTGTTTGAATTCTCTTTGTGCTGCTCTGATTTTCAAGGAAATTTGTCTATGCACAAGGTTAGAGACATCCAAATAGAAAACTTTGGTATTCAGGGTATTTTTGTTTCATTTTTGTTGTGCTTCTGAGGGAAATTGCCCAGGCTTCAAAACTATTTTTAAAATTCTATCCTGGAAATATCGAAATTAACTTCCCATTGGATAGAGACTCTGCATGTAGAATATCTAGCAAAGTCCTGTATCCTTAAATTTCAAAACCAATGCTGCTTCCCTTCTCAATGTGAGCCTATTACACAGCCATTTTTTGTTTTCAAGACCTTTTGCATTTCACAAGTGAGGTATTATAAAGCTGAGAAAAACAAAAAAGTGTGTATGTGTGTGTGTGTGTTTAAAATTGTCATTACCCCAGCTGTTCACCAGGTTAGTAATACTGAATAAAGTCACCTCTTATGGAAGTGTGACCCTGGTTTATGTGAATATAATTCATATAGTCTCAGCTCCAGTGCAAATTTCTAAGATTTTCTGAGAGTGCCATGGCTGGATAATAACATTTCATAAAATGCAGTGCAATCAATGATATATTATTTCTTATGTCCATTCACTACATCTTCTAGATAATTTAAATTCTCTACCTTTTTTGCCCCTACGTTTCAATTTTTTTTTTCCACATTATCGCTCTATACTCTGACTTAAAAATCACAATGACATAATAGCAATGGAGAGTAGTTTCATTATCAGTTTGGAGACACTGAGGCAAGGTCTGGACATACTTTAAAAAGTAAGAGATACTAATATAGTTATTTAAGGTGGTGTTGAGTATGTGATAGGAAGTTTCATAAAGAAAAAAAAAATTCTTCTCAAATTCCAACAGCTTAATAAAGCATTATTCACAATGAATAATTTATAAGTTGAAATAACTAAAATTTTAAGATGTGAAATAAAATTTTGTCCCCCAAGTATTTGCCCTTATGCTTAAACTACAAGATTATCCCATGCATAAAAGATTATATTTATTAAAGAACATTTTCAAGAAGAAATGTATTTTTCAACATATCTTTCATCTACATGAGGGCATTTGACTGTTCATTCTATTACAAAGTAGTAAGACTGAAATGTAACTCAGCTTTTTTTCCCAGTTTTTAAAATAGCTCCTCTATTTAGGCTAAACTATTAGACTTTAAAAGAAGCACCTTCAGAAGTGTCTTGAATGAGACTTTATGCCTTAGTACTTTTCTGATAGAAAAATATCCTTTGTGCATTGTTTTTATACAGTAGAAAAAGTTTCTAAGGGAGCATAAAACATTTACAGTCTTTTGCCATTAAACACCTCAATTTTGCTCTCAAAATAATTCTTATACAGATTCATCCCTTCACTGAAAACTTTTCCTGTATGTTATACCCCATAGGTAGCTTTGAGGAATAAACCAGGAAAAGGATCCTTAATTATAAATTTATCTTTCTTTCTAGTCAAGGACATCTATAAAAATTCACTGTCTACTGGCACTTTGCTTTCCATAATTTGTAAATGTCCTCTTGGTCTCCACTGCCATGCACAGCAGAGTGGCAACAAATTTGAAGAGATGAATTCCATTTTCTTAGGAAAATGTTTGTCAGGTTTTCTATCACGTCAAGATCAAATTTTTCTTTTCATTTTTAGTTGCTGGCTCAAAGTATCATTATGAGAAGGGAACCATTTCAAATTGGATCTAATTATTCCAATAAAAACAATTAAAAAAATTAAATGAGCAAAATTGCAATGTATTGAAGCAGTAATAATTTTGTGCCCATAGTCTGTTAAGGTGAAGGTTGATATGGATTAAACATCATAGAATCATAGATAATCTTGAGTTGGGAGGGACCCTCAGGGATCATAAAAGTCTGACTCCTGGCCCTGCAAGGCACCATCCCCAAGAGTCACACCATGTGCCTGAGAGCATTGTCCAAATGCTTCTCGAACTCTGTCAAGCTGGTGCTGTGACCACTTCCCTGGGAGCTGTTCCAGTGCTCAGCCACCCCATGGGTGAAGAACCTTTTCTTAATTTCTAGCCTAAAACTCCCCCAAAACATCATTGTTCCAATTATGCTTGCTTGTTTTTAATGAAGAAAATTCAATATTTATAGATAGGAGAGACGATAAATAATTGATTGGTTTCCTCATAACTGCATAAGAATTGGAGAGTTTTATATGATCAAGATGTTTATAATATGCTTATTTATATTTTGCAGTGATCGTTGATAATTCCTGCAGATAATCTAAAAGAGCTGCAGAAAAACATCTGTAGTTTCACAAAACCTTTTTCTTCTCATACAGAGACAAGGTTATGCTTTGAAGTATCTGATTGTAATACACAGGTCACAAGATACTATGTTTGGCTTTCTGGGCCGTGAGTACACATTGCTGGGTCATGTCCAGCCTCTTCTCCACCAGCACTCCCAAGTCCTTCTCACAGGGCTGCTCTTGATCTGTTCATTCCCAGCCTGTGTTGATACTGGGGGTTGCCTTGACCCAGATGCAGCACCAGCACTTGGTCTTGTTAAATTTATGAGATTCCCATTGTCCCACTTCTTGAGCTTGTCCAGGTCCTTCTGGATGGCATCCCATCCTTCAGGTGTCTCAGCTGCTTCACTCAGCTTGGTGTCATCAGCAGATTTGATGAGGGTGCACTTGAAGGTATTAAATAGCACTGGTCACAATATGGACACCTGAGGGACACCACGGATGTCCATTGGACTTTGAGCTGTTGACCACTACCGTCTGGATGCAACTGTCCAACCATTTCCTTATCCAGCTAACAGTCCACTCATCAAATCCATATCTCTCCAATTTAGAGAAGGTTGTTGTGGGGACCATGCCAAAGTCCTTACAGAAGTCCAGGTGGATCTGTAACCCTTCCCTTGTCCACTGATGTGGTCACTCCATCACAGAAGGACTCACTCTCGGTGAAGCTGTGCTGGCTGTCTCAAATCACCTCCCTGCCCTCCATGTGCCTTAACATAGTTTCTAGGAGGATCTGTTCCATCACCTTCCCAGGCATATACGGCTGACAGGTTGACAGTTCTGAGGATCCTTCTTTCTACCCTTTTTAAAGATGGGTACAATGTTTCCCCTTTTTCAGTCACCTGGGACTTCACTGGGAATGCCATGACTTTTCAAATATCATGAGGAGTGACTTGGCAACTATATCAGCCAATTCCCTCAGGATTCTGGGATGCATCTCATCAGGTCCCATAGACTTAGTTACATTCAGGTTCCTCAGGTAGTCATGAATCTGATCTTTACTTAGAATAATTTTGCTCCCCCAGTCCACATCCTGCTGTTACATTTCACTCCCCCAGTTGCCATCCTGCTGTACATCCACTTGAGAGGTGTGGGGAGAGAGGTTACTGCTGAAGACTGAGTCAAAAATTTTTTGAGTACCTCAGCATTCTCCTCATCCATTGTTGCCAGTTTTCCAACATTGGTCTTCAGGTGGGAGGGCCTTCATTTTCTGGTTAACAGACCTGTAGAAGCCCTTTCTATTACTCTTTGCATCTCTTGCCAGGTTCAGTTCCAACTTCACCTTTTCCTGGTTTCCACTTCCTGTGCATTTGCTTCTTTCCCTTTAGTTTGACCAGCATGTTTGATTCAGCCAATCCAGTCTCACAATTTTCTTGCCCAATTTCTTGTTGCTCCAGTAAGATGTGGAATAGAAAACACATATTCCTCATCCCATGACCTAGTGGGTAGATATGGAAAGTTAATATGCTCTGGTTTATTAAAGCAGACTGGCTAAAAAAAAATGCTGGCTGTTCTCCTTGGTTCACTTGTTCCTCCTAGGACTTTTCAAACTATATGACTGTTGCCTTTCTTTAATTTGCCAGCAGTCTAATTACCACAATAATTAATTGACAAGAAGAGTAATCTCAGAAGTATTTACTCATTAGAAAATTGTTCATATTACTCATCACCTATTTTTTGCTACTTTCTTGAATATCTTTCCTTGGATATAGACAACATGAGATGCACACAGTGGTTTTGATAGTGATGCAGGATTGATCTCAACCAACCTGAGATAGTCCTAGTGGAACTAGTTGATTAGATCGGCCTCTAACCCACAGATCAACCATTGTTAATATGAAAGTCTTAAGTGAGTCCAGTGAATCATGCTTGTAAGTACCTGTTCCTCTCAACTGGTTTTAAAGGATTAGTGTAATTGGCCTGTATAAAAATGCTATATAGTCTAAAGTTAGTGGATATGAATTTAATTTCAAATGGGTCTGCCATCTCTCAGTTAGTTCCAGCTCTGGGCTCTGACAAGTGATATATGAAAAAGAACATGTTCCAAGTGCAGGAAAAGTGAGACAGCTTTCCAGAATTTTTAGGTGTCTAAGAAAATGTCATCTTGTTTAGAGTAATGTGTTTTGTAAACCATTTAAAAAAAATTTGAATCTTCTTATCCACCAGGGTCTTTCATCCATCCCTGTAGAATACACAGGGAGAGGATGATATCTTCCCTAACTCAGCTTCTTGATTGCACACTTTCACTGTTGTTCATTGTTGTAAAAGCAACAGTTTCTCTTGGAAACTTCTTAAAAAAAATCGTTCTAGTACCTGTTTGTCAAGAAAAGTCTGTTCAGTAGAAGAGGGATAAATTAATGCTATTTAGATAAATTAATGCTAAAATTCATGTGCTGAGAATATTAAACCCCAGTGTGTATCTGGACAGCCCCTTTTGCTGGCAGTGTCTTCTCATGAAAGAATAGTACCAAAGTCATGTTATCTGCCCAAACTATCACATAAAAAATCTCATCTCATCTCATCTCATCTCATCTCATCTCATCTCATCTCATCTCATCTATCTATCGATCTATCGACCTATTTATCTATCATCTATCTAAAATCATAATTCTTACAAAACTTTTATTCCTCACAGCAAGCGTAATTTTCATTCAGTTCTTGCAATCTGGCCTGAAAGCATAGTAAGTCATCTCATCTCATCTCATCTTTGTCTTATGGGACAAGTCTTCATCTGACATACAAAGAATTGCACACAAGGTTTAATTTTTATCTTGCCAAATAACAAATAGTTTTTAAGCTCCCCTGATTGTCATATTTTAAAGATAGTCCTCTCAGGAGGTTATAAAAGGCTTGTAAATAACTTGAAACATTTGAAAGAAATAAAATAATTAATGATAAATAAATATAGTAATAACTTAGGTGTTTTTTTGCAGTATTTAATATTTTAATTTTGCTGTGATTTTTCTTCTGATGAATTTCCTCTTTATCTGGTGCTGACATCCACCATTTTTTTTGACTTATGAAATACACTTTCTTTAAACCATGTCCTGTTTTTTCTGTCTCTCAAAGGTAGTTCTCCAGGGTGGACAGCTGTTCAGCTTCTTTCTGCTTATAATGAAAATGTCATATCTCTTTTCTATTATCCAAGGGATAATTTTACACAGTTTTTCTCCCTCTGAAAATTTCCAGTTGATGATAGTATTCCATATGTCACTCTAGTGCTAACGTATACCCTTGTGAGATTTGAGTCCAATATGATCTAAACCTGGGCGAACTTTAATTGTTTATGTATAGACTTTGCTTTGATAAAATATAAAAGGCATCTTATATTTTCAGAAGAGATGCTGCCCTGAAAAGTCATGAATTTGTTGCTGTTATTTCCCTTAATTTATCAGTCACAAGTCCAGATCATGTTGAGAAATTCTGAAAACACTTTAATAGACATGCCCAAAACTTGTAGAGGAAATGTACTTATTAAAGTATGCTTTTAATATCAAACTACTGCTAACTGTAGATTACTAAAGTCAACTAGAATGTGAAGGTGTGTTTCCTAAGAATATAGCCTTATGGTTTGCTTTTCTGT
>VZTX01021841.1:871-87352 GCA_013400915.1 Pardalotus punctatus | reverse complement strand
AGTCCTTCTCACAGGGCTGCTCTGTATCTGCTCATCCCCAGCCTGTGTTGGTACCTGTGTTGGTGCCCTGACCCAAGTGCAGCACCTTGTGTTACTTCTTGTTAAACCTGATGAGATTCCCACTTCTCGAGCTTGGACCTCATGAGTGTCCACTTCTCGAGCTTGTCCAAGTCCTTCTGGATGGCATCCAGGAGCATCAACAGCTTGCAGAAGACCAAGATACTAAGAATGGGAAACCAAAACCAAGTCCTATTTCACAAGGATTCACCTGATTTGTGTGCGCTGCTCTGTCTGGACTTGATTCAAATGTGAAAAATAAAACTATACTCAAGAGATACTTATATGCTGTGACTAAGAACATGGTTTTAAGAGTGGATTGAAGTGCATAGGCTTGTCCTTTGAACAATTTATTTAGAAAGTCAAACACAGTATCAATATATTTACATTCTAGAGAGTTGTGAATAGGAGAAATGTTGAGAATTACAGCTCTTCCTGGCTACTCAGGACCCAAGACAAAAAAAACGTACCCTGGTCTCCTTGTCAACTCTGTAGAGACCTGTGTTCGACAGGTGTAGGTAGGAGCAGCTGGACCAGGTACAGGCACTTTGTCTCACACTAGTAGGACTCCAATTCCCATTTAGCGAGAAGGCCATCAGCCTGTTTAAAATCAGTATTGCACTGCCCAGGCCATTGCTTTGTTTCCCTTTTGGAGACACAGGTTGTCAGCTGCAGTAATGCGCCTCAGCCTTTCCTGAATAGAGCAGTTTTCCTGCTTGGATTGCTCATTCCCAAGGATCCCCCAAGTCCAGTGCCAGTATAAGAAGGAGCTCACTTCAGCTTGCTGCTCCTGCCCCTCAGAGCACCATGAGAGTTCACATAAAGACTGTGCCAAGAGAAAGGTGTCCTTCTCCATCCTTCTCTGTGACAAAGCTCTGACACCACTGGACTACAGCTTTCAACAGCTGACCCTCACTCAGACTGAAGCACTGGCAAACCAGCGTAGTAATCTAATCTAATTATTTTAGTATTGGAGATTTCTCAGGGAGACAGAATGCAAAGCAGAAAATCGTTTTGCAAGACAAAAAAGGAGCAGAAAGGCACAGGCTTCTGGCAACACCAGATCTATCGTAAAATATGTGTTTGAAAAGGGCTTTGAAGATGAGCCAACACTGTGCATCAGATGACAGGATGTGATTACAAAGGAATCAAACTCCAATTACAGTGTCATTACAGTAAATATTCTTTTTGGGTAATGTACAACTAATTAATCCAAACTAGATTATTAATTACATTTTCAAGATTAGTGCCCCTTATCTTTCATACTCAACACATGTGGCTAGGACTGTCTTTGGAACTTATATGTTTTCATTTAAGAGCTAGAGGGGCTATGCAAATCTTAGCCTACATTTTTGTGACTTCAGACCATTAACCATTCTGAATTGATGCAGAAATAGATCTCCATACTGTGGTTAATCTTCTGTTTATGTGAAACCACTAGCAAGTGTGAATATTAAAAAATACGTTACAGAATAATTAGACACTGTCTTGTAGAGCAAAAGCAGAAGTTCACATGAACTATGTATTTTTTCTGCTACTGTCTCTGTGTGACACTAAGTTCCTTCAACAATGAAAAGCAACAAAACCCAAAAACTCCTAAATGAGATCTCAACCTCCCAAAAGGCCTGCAATATGAGAGCTCTGGATTTTCAGCATTGCTCATCCCCTGCAGAAGAAAGGCAAGACAAAGAAGTTCTGATATGGACAAGGTTATCTTCAGTTTTCCCATCAGTCACTTTTGTTCATGGTCTGTGCAAGACTGAGAGGAGAAACCCATAGAGCATGCTGGGTTAGGAACCTCTGGCAGTTCATTTAGAGTGACAGATATGCATGATGTTTGTAGTGGAAAGCCAGCTTTCCACAGATCTGGCTGTGAGTATCTGCTGAACAGCAAGACGACTCTGACAGCCAGCATCTCCAGGGGGCTTGGCTCATTCTTCTGCAGATGCAATGCTCTTTTCATTTACAGAATGATTTTTTTTAATCCTGCTTATTAAGAAAAATCAAACAAAGAAAACTTCCTTGAACTCAGAATTTTAATTTTCATTCCTCGAAGAAACCATTCATTCTTGTATTTATTTCTCACAACCCTTTCATTCTTGAGGTGGTAGGCTAGTCTTAGCTGGACTTGCAGCTAGCAGGTTATTTCTGGTATCAGTTCAAGGGGGACCAGAAACTGCTTGGTGCCTTTTTCTGAATTGTAGTAGGAACAATTTTTCCAGCCTTTGTGACAGCACAGGAGGCAAAAAGTAGCACTCCTTAAAATGGTGTCTGTTCTGGGTGAGTGGTGGAGATGGTCTTTTAGGTCCATTTTTCGGTCCATTTTGCAGCACCTGCACGTCTCAGAGATGAAGCCAAATAAAAATCTCACTTGAAATGGCTTTCCAGTGATGCTGTGAACGGGCTGAAGTTGGAATTTTTTAGTAGCAAGGCAGCATTAATTGTCAGTGTTTAGATTTTTCCCCACCATACATAATTCTCTTGATGGGAAAACACCCGCAAGAATGAGTGTTTTCTGCTCTAGCTTGACAAGAGGCATGGGAGAACTACCAGGGAAAAGGAATTTTTTATGCAAGTCTCACTTGTTTCCAGCTGTCACAGATCCAAAGTTCTTTTTCATACCTCAGCTGCAACATTTTTGGTATCTCACGGGCTAATTCTAGCTCAGCTTAAGTATCCAACTTCCCAAGAAGTTTAATTATGTTTACCATGGGACATCATAAAATAAAATTCCCTGAAAGGATAGTCTTTAATTACAATCCTGTTTGCTTTGACAGCATATTTGTGAATTGTATGTAACATGATTATTATTTTGACTACCAGTAAGCAGGATTAAAACATTTTTCTAGAAGAATGAATTAACCTGCCCAAAGGCTATTACGTTCTGGTTATTTATCTTCTACGTAAGTAGATCACCTGGAAAAACTAAGTTGCTAACATTAATCAAATTGTCCACTTGCTTTATTGTAATTATCATGAAATATATAGTCTTAATATTCTTCTGATTAGCACACAAAGCTGATGCACAGCATGGAGTGAATAGATGCAACATAGTTTTCTACGCTCTTTTACAGCTTCATTAATCCTAACACACTGTTGGGTTTATGCAATTGCCTGGGTTCTCCTCTGGAAAAAGGATAGACCTCTGATCAGGATGAAAGAAACTGCTGTTGCACTCATTGAGGATCCAGAAAATGAGGGCTTTGCTCAAGTTTGGGTTGGGGGCTGGAAGACCATCTGGAAAATTCTAAAAACAAGTGGCATAAACAGAACTTTATTTGCCACCAGAAAGTTTCTCTTAATTATTATTTCATTAATTTAATTACTCTTGTGGCTTTTAAAACACATTTCTAGTTCCCTGTTTCCACTGAGGATAGAGAACTGCTTATCTCTTTACTCAGTGTAGGAATCTTCTTACCTAAAGAATCAGTAATATCCATGCCCTGTCACTGTAAACTGGACACAAGCAATTTTTCTTTTAGGTGACATCACGTTCACAGCTTTGAAGAGCTACCTGAGACACACCTTACCCCCATGTTCTGGGTCCCTGCAGAAGGATTAACATAAAGGAAAACCATGACAGAGACTGTAAGCATGAAAACTATAGCATGAACCACTGCAAACACGCTTTTAGAGCAAGATACCAGCAAAATGTTTTTAAAATGGTGGGAGAGTTATGTGTGCCAAACTGCTGTTTGCCAAGTTTGCAAGTCTGAATTTAATCTGAGTCAACACCATTGAAAATGCTATGTTCTCTGATTGCTTGTGGCTCGGGAAAGGAAAAAAAATCCTCCTAGACATAGCAAGGTCTCCCAGTGAATTGGGGAAAAATGTGGAAAGTACTAAGAAAGAAGGTGGACTAATAAGGTGAAATGACCGGGAAATTAAATGATCCATAGTATCTATTATTAGTTGGTCATGTCTCATTGGAAGCACATGAGAGAAACCTCAAGGAAAGGGGACTCTTTTGCAGTGTAAAACCAGCCTTTCTGTCCCTAGGTCAGTTCTTCCTGCACAAGGTTTCACAGATGTAGCAGGAGGGTCATACAGGCCTCCCACCACAGCCTTGCTGCAATGCATCTCTCCATAACCAGGACTGTTCCCCAGCTCTCATGAGCCTTCTACTCTTTGTGCCAGCAGTCTTTATTTTGGGATCAGCTACCAGCCTCCAAAATCAGTCTTGACTATTTTCTCCTTCTCCCTCAGACAAGTGTTTTACTGGAGAAGGGACTGTGATTGTCAGTGGTCTAAGTGAGCCTTCGTGGGAAGAGTCCTGTGACTGGAATACTGCAATGGATAGTAACAGGCTCTTCAGGAGAGATAGGCAGGGCAGTAGAGGTGGACGGATAGCACTCTTTGTAAAGCAGGGCTTGGACTTTACAGCACTTCCTGTTGGGGACAACATGATGAGACCTTCTGGGTAAAGAATACCAGAAAAACTAATAAAATTACAAAGTAGAAGCAATTCTGGGGGTCTACTACAAGTCACCCAGTCAGGATGGTGATAGTGATGTATGATTATTCTGTTAAGAGTTAAGGGAAATTTCTAGATCAGTTGTTCTTATGGGCAAATTCAACTTTCCAGATGTGTTGTCTGTAAGTAAAAATGGTCTTGTGGGTGCTGTGATGATTGGTGGCTGACATGGCCACAGTGATTATTAAATGACTAAGTTTAAAAACTGTGGTGGTATGCAGAAAACTGTCAGCAGAGCTAGTACCATGAATTTGGAAGAAGTTTTTTAGGCTGCTTAAGAATCTAGTTAGTAAGGTCCTCTGGGAATTTATTTTCAAGGACATTGGAGTCCATAAATGTTAATCAGTTTTTAAGAGCCATCATTTGAGAATGCAGGAGCAGAAGTATGAGCAAAAATTCAAGCAAACGAGGCAGAAGTTCAGCTTGGCTGTACAGGAATTTCCTTCTGGAACTCGGAGGAAAAACAGTTTGTATGGTCTTTGGAAGAAAATGTAGGCTATACAGGAGGACTACTGAGATGCTGTAGAGAGAAAATTCACATGGCCAAAGCTCAGCTGGAGCTGAAGAGGAACATACTATGGGCAGATGACAGAAAGACTTTTTGAAGTATTTGTATTTTAACAGAAAAAAGTTGACCATTGCATGATAAGGCTGGTCACCTCAAAACAGAGATGAAAATAAAGCAGAGACATTTCATTCCTTCTTCACATCTATCTCTATCGTCTGTGGCAGGCCTTGTGAGCTGTGGAGCTTTGGGTGGAGGACTGCAACTCTGTGAGTTATACACTCCCAGCCAATTCTGAACTTGTACTGAATTTGCTGCTGCAGATGAGTGCACAGAATTCAATGGGGCCCAATGGGATTCATCCCAGGATACTGAAAGAGATGGCTGATGGTATTGCAGGACATCACTATTTATCAACCAACTTGTGAATCTGAAGAAATCTCAGTCAATGGGAAGCTAGCAAATATTATTCCTATTTTCAAGAAGGGCAGGAAAGAAGACCCTGGTAATTGCAGGCCTGTCAGTCTCCATTCAGTGTCTGGTAAAATTGTGGAGAAGATTATTCTGGGAGTTATTGAAAAGCACTTCAGAGGAAATGCAGTCACTGGTCAAAGCAAACATGGATTTGTGAAGGGACCTGATAACCTAATATCCTTTTATGAAAAGGTTGCACATCTAGCAGATAAATGAAAGGCAGTGGATGTGTGAGTTTTTTATTTCAGCGAAGCTTTTGACACTGACTTTCATTGTATCATTCCAGATAAAGTGCCCAGTCTCCACATACACAGTATACCGCATAAACAGTTGCCTTGAAGAGTCTGGCTCAAAGAGTTATAACAAATGGGGTAACATCTGGTGACCGATCAATACCAGTATTCCACAGGCCTCAATTGCAGCCCCTGTTCTTTTCCATGTTTTTTTAAATGACCTAGACACTGGAACTTAGCCCATTAAGCAGGTTTGCAGCAGTACTGAGCTGGGATGAGCTGTTGAGCACAGAGTAGCCTACAGAGAGATCTTGATAGATTGGGGTACCAGGATTCACCAACCATATGATTTTTAACAAAGGTAAGTTCCTGTATTCAGCTCTTGTGATGGTGTAGTCCTGGATATCTGTAGAGTTTTGGGGACTAAAGTCTGGAGTACAGCACTGCAGAAAGGGATTTAGGGGTTTTCCTTGATGATTAGTTCAGTGTGAGTCAACAATGCGCCCTGGAGCCCGAAAGTGCTTTAAGTATTGCATTAAGCACACTTATGTATATATCTAACCAGTCCAAAATAGTGATTATCCCATGATATTTAGATTGGTGCTGCTTCACATCAGGTGCTGTGTGCAGTTTTGGCTTCACAATACAAGGACATAAAAAATATTAAATTGTGTAAAAAGGAGGGCAACAAACATAAGAACACATGCCAGCTGAGCAAAGAAAGGAAGGAGCATGCTTGTTTCTGTTGGCATGAGAGATATGTGTCTCATGGCAGAGATCATGGAATCACAAAATAATAGATACATCGAAAGCTTGGGTTGGAATGGTTCTATAAAGTTTATTTAGTCCAAACCCTTTACTGTCAGCAGGGTTATCTTTCAGTAGACCACTGTGTTTTGTTCAAAGTACTTTCTAACCTGACGTAAAGCCCTTTCAGGGATGGGGCATCCATAGCCTCTTTGGGTAACCTATTGCAGTATCTTGCCAGCCTCACAGTAAAAATCTCTTCTTTGTATCAAATTAAAATCTCTTTCAGTTTAAAATGGTTATCCTTTGTCCTATCACTACAAGTCCTGGTAAAAGTGTCTCTCCATCTTTCTTGTAAGACCCTTTTATACATGTAAAGGTTACAATAAGGTCTCCTGGAGCTTTTTCTACTTTCATGGGAGAAGTGTTCCAGCCGTCTGATCATCCTCATCGTCCTCCTCTGAATCTACTCCAATAGGTCCATGTCATTCTTTTACGGCGAGACACAGAGGAGGATATGGCACTCCAGGTGTGGTCTTACCAGAAGGGAGCAGAGGGGCAGAATCCCCTCCCTTGCTCTGCTGCCCACACACTGCTTTGGATGCAGCCCAGGATATAGTTGACTTTTGTGAGCACAAGTGAAATTTACCAGTTCATATCTAATTTTTCATCTGCCAATATCCCCAGGTCCTTCTTGACAGGCCTTCTCTCAATCTATTTATTCCGCAGCCTGTACTGATGTCCCCATCCGTGTACAGGTCCTTGCAGCTGGCCTTGTTGAACTTCAAGAGATTCACATGGCACAACTCCTCAAGTGTATCCAGGTCCCTCTGGATGGCATCCCTTCTCTCCAGCATATCAACTGCTCCACTCAAACTTGCCATCACCCACCAATGTGCTGAGAATGCACTCGAGCACACTGCCTGTGTCATTGATAAAGATATTGAACCACACTGGTCACAACGCAGAACTCTGAGGGATTCTGTTTTATACTGATCTCCATTTGGACAATATAGAGTTATCTAAATGAGATTGCAGAGGTGCTTAAAGCCTCCTAAATGCCAATTCTTTAGATGTTCCTGAAATAATATTTATCAGGCCATAGAGCACAAGATGTGGTGTATCTGTGTAGAGCAGACAGCTGAGCATAAGCAAAACAACTAAGCAGGATGATGCAAGCATGTGCACCTGTCCATCTGCAGGTAAGCAGAGGTAAGCAGAGGAGCTTCTGGTGGGAAAACAGACCAGCAAATTCTTGGCAGCAGAAGAGCACATCATGGGATTTCAAAATCTCCTCCAGACTGAATAGGCAAGGCATGAGAGAGTGTTCAGATTACTCTGCTGACTCTCTTCTGCATAGTCAGCCGAGGGAGGAATGTTAGGGAGAGAGGCAAAGAACTGGAAAAACAAAGAGGCAGCTATATTTTTTTCTAAAACATTTCATCTAGAGAATGGAAAAGTGAGAAGCTGTTGCCTCTAAACCATCTCAAGGGCTCAAGTGCTAAGGAAACAACTGCTAAGGACAGATCAAAGAATAAAGATGAGGAGAATGGAGCTCCAAGAGATTCATGGAAGTATGTCTGAGGATTGCATGTGCTTGCCTTTTACAGGCACATTTCTCTGGATTACTAAAACCTGAGGTAGGTAAGGCATTCTCAAATCCTGAATCAAAATTCACTATGTACCTGAAAGACTGAGTTCAGGAAGTAAACTGTATTTTGTTTATGAGAAGTGTCAAACAGCAAAGGTTAGAGCTCACCAACCCTAGGACGCAAATAATTTTTTAGAACTTACTTTTATTATTGTAAATAATCAAAAATATTTATTTTACTTTCCTCATAGGCTTTAAAAATATATAAATATGTGTATTACTATATATGTATGAACAAAAGTCAAGCTCATTGAAAGTTCGACCCAATAGGGAGAGAATTCGCAAGAAGAGAGGGAGAGAGAAGGATTAATGCAGGAACATAATGCTTGCTGCTATCTGCAGCTGCCACTGCAGTATTAAATATTCTCTTGTCCTTGAGATTTTCTTGTCTGAATATCTTGAGGCTGCTTTCATTACTGGAAGGACTTGTTTCTCTACAACATAGGTCAAATTCTACCCTAAAAAACCCTTGCAGTCTATTCAGATTGTGGATGAGAGAAGAGATGTTGTTATAGTCCCACACTTGACATTGTACCAGGACAGTTTGAAAGCACAGCAAACATATTCCTCACTGTTGTTAAGCTGAACAAAAGCAGTTTAATGGCTAGCACAGGTGTAAAAAAAGGCAGTGCTTGGGAAAGGACTGTTCTAAAAATTAAGACCAAATTAACTCCCCTCACAATCAAACTTAAAGGGAAGTCAGCTCTGGGAGGAGTTGTTAAGTAACTTAATTGCTCATTTATAAAGCAGCAGCAAGAAAAAAAATCCTCAATTTTAAGCCATCAGGTGGTTTGTGGTGTTAAAGTGCACTTTCAATTCCCACATGAGTGACATTTAAAGGGAGTTAAAGGGCAGAGTACATATTAGTGAATTAAATTGCACAGATGGTGTAATTATGCAGGAGTAAGCATCAGAAACACAGGGAAGTTAATGTTGCGCTTAAAATGAAATCCTAATATATGAAAATGCAGTTAAAGCACTAAAAGAGCCTTATCTTTGCATTAGAGTGACACTATGAGGGAGAAAAGGGAAAGGGGGAAAAAGCACTAAATTAAATGTGCCTTCAATTTGACTTGCAAAGTGTATAACATTTAAAGTGTTTATCATAAATATATGGACTTTTTTCTCCACTACAGCAAGAGAGGGAATCAACAACTTCCAACATTTAATTGCTGCTAGGCTACAGACCTGATCCTTTCCTTGCTTTGAGGGATTCTACATGAAGACAACTGCATTTCTAGACTTAGTTGCAGTATCTTTAAGTCATGTGTTTTTCAACAAGTGCAGGAAAGCTCTTTATGAACCTAAAGAAACTGAAAACTGTAGTACTGAAGGCAAGGAAATAGCCTGGCAATGACAGAAGGCCATAATGAAGGCAGGATCACAATCAGCTTTCTGAAGCTCTTTAGCACAGGCCACTGCTTGAAGTTTCCAGGAGTCTAACACTGGAAAATCTGAAATAAAGGACTAGCACCAGCCCAGCAGGGCTGGCCAGGTTGTTCTTTTGAAGGACAGTGACTTGTGATGCCCACCAGAATCAGTGAAGAGTCTCAGATATTTCATTAAACTGATCAAAATTATGATAAATGGCAAGCACAAGTATCCAGATGAAAAAAATAATTTTGATGTCAACAAGAAGAAGAATACAGGTCTTGCTACATGCTGTGAGTGCTTGGGTATCTCAGTTGTCACTTTAGAGATTGCAAGCAGTTTGTTGCATATCTAGCAGGTAACCAGGCTTCCTCATGCATGTTCTTATGAAGAAGCATCAGCCTTCTAGTACACACAATCTTCTAGAATGACAATGCAGATGACCTCATCTTGTAAGACATTTCACATATGAATGCCAGATGCAATGATAGAATGATGTCCAGAAGCAAACTGTCTACCTATCAGACTGCCAGTGACATTACATATGGAAAATGGGAAATTCTTTGACTTTTGGGAAGTCATAGAAATAGACTTTGTTTTCATCACTCCACCTTCTTCAGCTCCACTGCCCCCTCATGGAAGAAGTCTAATCAGGTTAGCGGTGCCCATTGCATTCCAAGACTTCCTTTCCCTAAGGTAAACAGATGCAGGGAAAATCCAGGGAGTAGGCAATCAGTCATCCATCATCTTGTGCACCTCCTGCCCAGCTGACTGAGTACTCTAACATTTGGAAGAGATCACAAGAATTAAAACACAAACCACTGGATCCTTAAAGCCACTGATGAATTTTTATTTCCACCCAGTAAATTCAGTGTGTATCTGAAGTTAATCACGGTTACCACATTCAGTTTGCACTTGTCCCAAAGCTAGTTCTTTCTTCCCAGTCAAAACAGATCGAGCAGATTAACAGCACTTCCCTTCCTGGTCTCAGGTGTTTCAGAGACATATCACTTAGTAAAGCAAGAACATGTGCCAGGTTTTTTAGTAAGGAGCAAGGAAAAGGACTTAGAAGTCACAGATTCTCACTTGAGGCTTGCAATCCAGCCCTTGTTCCAGTGCCTCATCCAACAGCAGGCCTTGAAGATACTTTCAAGAGAAGCTGATAGGTTGTGCCTTTAGAAAGAAGGGAGCATCTGTGTGTCCTACAGAGATAACATCTCAAGACTCACATGGTTGACTCTGCTTGCTGATGTGGGTATCTTTCAAATTAGGAGAGTGGCTGTCAAGTGTGCTGCAGTCTCTGAAATACACACTGTACCTGCACATCCTTCAAGCAAACTTCAAAAAGTGTCAGGATCTGACCACTGGGATACACTGCCTTGCAGCAGTCAGTTTCAGCTTTCTGAAGGATGGTTCTTACATGCAAATGTCTTTAATAGCACGCCATCTTTAGGAGAGACCTAAATTCACTAGTGTGAAGAAGAAAATGGGGTAAGATCATTTAAAACCCTCACTAAATCAAACACAAAGCAAGTGTAAGAAATATGATCTTGATAAACACATCATTTTAGGTCAGGATTTGAACAGCATTTTTCACGTGTAAATGCAATAAATGCAGCTGAAATAAAAATTGGGCATCTTCATTAAAGAATACCACTACCATATTTTATTAATATCAGCAGTGAAAAGAGCTAATCACAAAACTGAATTTTACAGGACAAAAAGGAAACTCCAGTTGACAGCTGCCTCCTTTTCCAAGACTATGCCTTTCTTTGAATGCTAAATATGGGGACTTTTCTTGCACATTCGTTGACCTCATCAAACTGTCTGGATGAAAGGAAAAGAATATGATCATTAGCTACTGAATATGCTGAAATAGGAGTAAGAGTAAATTGCATGTGAACTGAAATGGGTTTTTGACTTTTTGAGTTTCTAATTTCATTTTCATTAACACATCAGAAATACGATTTGTCCTGCTAGCTGTGGTTTCAGTAATATCAATTAGCCAGTCTCAGGGCATGTGTGATTATC
The DNA here is from genome assembly GCA_013400915.1 of Pardalotus punctatus. NCBI lineage: Eukaryota > Metazoa > Chordata > Aves > Passeriformes > Pardalotidae > Pardalotus > Pardalotus punctatus. The sequence goes on along the minus strand of VZTX01021841.1, from coordinate 75,809 downwards.
AAGACACGAGCATAACCTTTGAAAGACAGAAAGGTTTTTGCCTGTTTCTTAATTCTCTTCTGTGACACAATTATCTCTGCACAAGAATATCTTTCACTATTAGTGGTATTTATTAGGCACAAATCAATTCTAGCAAAAACAGAAAATTAATTTTATTCTTAGTGTCTCAACAAAATGAAATTAATGATGTGTTAAAGATCACACATATAACCAAGAGAGAGAAAGAATTTGGCTATTACTAGTGCAAGCACAAAGATGACAATTCCATCAGCAATTGGAATTTCCACTGAGCCGTCACAGAAAAAACCCTTCCTACTTCTCCAGTTGTGGGGGACTCCCTCTAAACCTTGAATCAGTCTCTGCAAAATGGCCATTGCTGAAAAAAAGGGGAGGAGGAGAACTATCTTCAATTAATTTGTGTTACATGCTTTGCATTTTGGGTATACACACCCTTCCTCAGGTCTGAAACAGAATCAATAAAGTTGGAAGCAATGCCACAAGCTGCACTCCTAAACGTGAAGTGGGAACATTTTGCAAATGTGTCCCTGGAACTCATCTCACACCAGGGCATCAAAATACAAGCTTGATAGCAAAAAACCCGAAGTTAACACATTCACTCTCCATAATGGTATATGTGTCAATGTCACAGCCTCTTTATTCATTACCCACTGTTCAAGAGACCTTTCCGCAAGGACTGGCTCTTGAACTTCTCTTTTAGCTGAAGCTCCTAGCATGGGGTCTGGAGTGCTTTGTTTGGGCTCTAAACTGGGAAGACCGAGATTTGATGAATCCTGTAAAGTCATCCATTTCTATAAAGATTTTTTCCCTCAGGACACACAGGGTCTCAAAGTCTAGCAACAGAGCACTTTAGCCCTAAATATGTAGGTCTACATTTTGTCAGACAGAAACCTCTCTCAAATAAATGGCATCTGTTCCAAGGGCAGATGCATTTCTTCTGTCCCACCTAATGCTGGGCAGACCATCTGTTTGTACTGACTGTTACATGGAATGGAGGCAACCATTGCTTCTTATCTATGTTCCCAAGTTCTGTGACTTCCTTCACTTCTGTGGCAATTACTTGATCCTCTAGAAACACTACCCAGCACAGTGAAAGACCCAAAGACTGAGCTGGAAATATAGCTGCTTCTTGTGAGGAAAAAATAATTGTTCCAGTCAACAAGTCATCATCCAAAAAGGTTGGTTTCCCACACAACCCAGCCCTTACTTCTGTACGTTCAGGCAAGCCCAGTTGTGTGCACAACCTCTTCCTCTGGCAGAATGTCCCAAATGATACCCTTCCACTGTCTTTCTTCACCTGGACTTAATCCTGTCTACATTTCTTGTAAAGTCTTGGAAGAGACACTGCTCTGACACTGTTCTGGAAGCCATCAAACAGGAGATGACTGTACCAGGAGTCACATGGTTTGCTCAAATGTTTGAGCAACATGGTTTGCTCAAAATCAGGATACACGTACTTCACCTGAGGGCAGGGCTTTGCTTTTGTTTTAAGACACTCTGAGTAAGCCTGGCAAGCTGCCTCAGAAACACACAGCACCTGCCCACAGAATGCTGCTTTTTCCTCTCTTTTGAGTGACTCCAGAAGTCCTATCAGGATTTCCACCTGTGATTGCTCTAATTAGTGCCAGGACTCTCAACTGCAGCAAGCATTCACATTTCCCAACTACTGGCTTCATGATTTGAGGTTCCATCTCTTGAATGGTCCATGTATTATGCAGTTTCTGTCCTGAACAAACTCAAGGATGTGTGATATATCATGAAAACTTCAAATGCGCTGGGCCTGGGCTAAATCACGGGTGCTCCTCTGAGATCTGGAAAGAGAAGAGCCAAAATTTTTACTCTGTCTTGGGAGTTAAGACCTGGAATTAAAGTCATCTTTACCTTCCCTCTTGTGGTACTGAAAGACCCACAAAACTGGTAGTGCTTTCTCACATTAAGCCTTTTCCAGATTTGTATAGACTTGCAGCCAGCAGAAGGACAGCTGATAATGACAAAATAATTAACTAAAGGCAGCAAATTAAAAACTACAAATCTTCTGTGAAATGCGATCACTGAATATTGTTAAAAGATGTGTTCTAAGCCCCAAAGACTAAGACTGCACTTCTAGATGCAGGAGATATATCCTTCTCTCATATATATCTTAAAGAAGGTTTAGATTTCAAATAATTGCTGATTGTTACATGTCAGTCTTGATTAATTCATAACCCTCTTCTCTATCAAGAAAATCCCAGTCAGAATTGAAAGACTAATTTGAGAAAATAAACCTATGTTACTATACATGTGGCTTTTTTAAATTTTCAAGAAAAGTGAGGAAGAAAGGTAAACATTCTGGTGATGCAATTGCTCAGAGAGAAAAAGAGTATTTTTCACAGCCCACCAGGAGTGGAGAGTGCAGGAAAGAGCTCACATTAACCATCTCACCTAATTGTTATCTTCATTTTGCTTACAGCCAGTCACATCCAATGCACCTAATTTCAGATAATTTAAAAGGTCTAGAAAAAATTAGTAAATACCAGAAATTCAAACATACATTTAAATTTAGGGACAATAAACTTGTGCTTATTGGTACCTTACAGGCTGACGCTAATGCCCTGCCAGTGAAAGCAAACATGGAGACAACTTTGGTCCAATGTATTTGACCTGGTATGGTACAAACAGAAAGAAGTATCCTGTCTCTTGTTATGCTAGAATCTGTTATGTTAGAATTACAAAGAGTAACATTAATTTAGTGTCATATATAAACATCTAACAAAAAGTTCTCCCACAAATAGGAGAACTTTTTGTTTGTAATTTTGTTTACCACCAGCACAAGATTCAGCTCATACATACATATACATATATCTTTTGTGCCTCCAGATTCCAAGGAGGGTAAGGCAGTCAAAAGAATTCAATCACCAGAGGCACACGTGGGCGACTTTTTTGCGGCAGTCTCAGAACTGTGGTTTTTTTTGCTTGATGAGAGACCCAAGTGAACATTTGAGGCATTTAGTCAAAACCAAAAGGAAAGATAGTGCTTTTAAAGATTTTAACACTTTTATGGCACTGTTTTTTCTCTGCTCCCTTCACATTCAAGCTTCCTTTTGATCTGAATGGATCTTCGTGTGTTAAAAGAACCATTCTCAAAGGAGGGAAAATGGGAAGAAATGGTCTTGAGTGACAGAACTAGAAAGCTTACCAAAGGAGTATCTTTAGAACCTAAGTCCCAAATATAAAGGTTTGATTCAAGAGCTGCTGAAGTCGGTGGAAACACTGCACTGAGCCTCTTCCAACATTGCACTAGTAGGAACATATTCACTCAAAGATAGTTGTATGGAGCTGGACAAAAAGATCTTGTTTTACAAAACAAGAAAAAAAGGTATGACTTTCATGGCTTAATTATCCTTCCTTAGGAGCATTACTCTTTAAGATACAAGGAAAAAATACATGCCTTCAAAATACAGGGAGCTCAACTCAGAAACAAAGCACTTAGGATTTATCAGTGTTGTGACTAATGATACCAGATACACTGGGGCATTCTAACCTGTCAACAGGGTGCAGATTCAATTTTTCCAAGAGTATAATCACTTTTGCTAAACTCCAAGACTTCTTTTCACCTGACACAGAAAAAAAATCAGTTATTAGGAGAGTCATAGCAGGTTTTTGCTAGCTACCTAGAGACAGGAAGCTGCACAGAAGTGAAAAGGGTGGACATTGCCCAATGGTATATGAACCCACTGGAGAGACTAAATTCCCATCACCTACAGTGGTGCCTTCAAGAGGCAGCTTTACTGTGCCTTATGATGAACAGTTTTTGCTACCAATGGTGATTGCTGGTTGGCTGGGTCACTTGGTCTGGAGTCACCTGCTTGGCACAGAGAAAAATCATTTTTCCCAGAGAAGAATAGAACAGTTAATCTGCTAAATTCTGTCCTTGGAAACAAGACAGGCCTAGTTTATTTTTTCTTCTTCAGTGAGAATCTCTCATGAATGTCCTAAGCAAAAAGGTGCTTTTCAATGAACCCTAGGAGCCTGAAAAGCTGTCAGACTTGCAGTGCTGGATTGCTCTATTACAAATCTTACTCAGGCAACTTTGAGATCTAGCTATTTCTAGATCCTTGCACCTGAATTAATTTTGAATGTGTCTGGCAGCCCAGATGATTGACCGTGGCCCACATCACACTGTGAAAGTGCATGTAGACATTGTTCAGAGTGGCATCTGTCTCCTCTGTTTGTAGTGTTGCTAACAGGCTGGTAGCACACGCCCCATTAGTCATATGCATCAGCACAGATTCCAGCTATCTGTTGCCTCCTTAGAGTTGAATAGCTATGATGAGCCAACTCTGTGCAATATAGAATAATGCCTGTAGCTCTGTCTAAAGCTTGGATGCCCTTTTGATGCAGTGCTTGAGTCCTGGAAGAAAGAATCCACTGCCTACCATTCTGGAGGCCTCAGCTTACTGAATCTCTGAACAGAAAGGCACATGAGTCTCTCTTCATCACCCTGTTGCCCACATGTTGTGCTCAGGCTAGGAAAAGATCTGCCACCATTAGGATGCCATTAACTCTTTACTTACTGTTTTTTGACTTAATTAAGTACGTCTGAGTAGTAACTGCCTGGGGCATGAAGGTGACTGTGCTTTTAACACTAATGCAAAAAAAATGGCCAGTAATATGTTTTGGAAAAGGTATTGGAAACATAATTTACAGGCTTTTCTAAGGAGCAAGCCTGAATTTATTGCTCTAGACTTGATGGCAGAAGACTTGTAACTCAGGAGGACAGCACTGACACATAATTTGGGAAAGGACAAAATTTATTAGCTTCAGTTACACCGTTCCTATTCAGTATGGTCCAAACTAAATTGAACCATAATTAATATCATCAGTGGCATTGCTATTGGGTTAGGGACCCTATGCTCTGCCCCTCTCCAGTCCTCATGGATTTGTTTGATTGACCCTTTCTTGAGCTGTGATTCTGGTCACCAGAACACCAGTACATAAGCAGCACGGCTCTGGATGTGACCCCAAAACTTCTTTATTGTCTAATGAGGTCAGCACAGCTAATTCAGCAGTTCAACACTGAGCAGTATCCTACAATGTGTCTACAGGAGCTCATACAGTGTGACAGATGCACTATTAATCATTTCGACAGTCAGAAACGGTCTGTAATTCATCAGTAGACCAGAATAACTTTATTTACATCCCTTTGGCTCATCCTTCAGAATTCCTTTCCTCAAGAATCTTCCCAGTATAAATATTTGTAGCTGAGTTAATTTCCCTAAAATCAGACTTGGTAGTGGAAATGGTCATGTAACTGTATCTCTAACAATGTAGCAGGCATCACTGTAACATTCTTTCAAATCAAATTGAAATCTTAAAACTGACTCTAAAAGAAAAAGTAATAATTGCTGTTTCTTGTTGCCCCTGTGAATGTAGCTTGTACTCACAGGAAGATTTTCAATGTAGTCATCACATAAGGATGACAGACACAGCTGTCACTATGGACATTTCAGAGAAAATCTTTGAGAACTTCTTGTCATGCAGACAGGGAAAAAATAATTTTAATTCCATGAGTATGACAGTTTCTTCACCGCTTTTAACTCTTTGACCTCCTTCATTTTTGTCCACAGCTTTAGGAGTTGTAGTTGCACTGTTTTAGAATTTTCCTTTCTCTCTCATGGAGAACATAGATAAACTGTACTTCTTGTAATTTCTGTGTTTTGTGTTAGATGTGTACAAGCCTTGACCAATAGATCTTGGGAGGTGGATTGTCTTTGGCCAATAGACACTTGTTTATTACTGTGTATAAAAAGAAGTTCTTGTAAATAAAACTTTCTTCTTCGTCATCTTGAAGCCTGTCTGCCTGACTTCCCTACCTGCTTCCACAAATCCCACGAACAACAGAAAAGCAAACCATAAGGAGTCTTCTTGCTTTATCAGTTATGTGGCATCATCATCTTCTGTTAAATGCCTGGCCTAGCAGAGAAGCACAGCTATAGGAATAAACCCAACCTGACAAGAGCAGCTGGTATGTACGGGTTTTTTTAATTATTTCTGAGGCATGGCGGAATGCATGGGATTTCTTTGAAACTTATCCTGTTAAGGAATGTTTCAGTTTAAAGATACATCAAAATTCAGGGGGGGAAGGGTTTCATTCTGTCATCCTAACACAAGTGAACTAAGTCCTCTTCTGGAGCTACACAAACACCTCTGGTGGGCACTTGCCTTTTCTAGAGAGCTGAAGTGTGGCACAGTCTGAGGGCATCCAACAAATTACCAGCATGCTACCAGGAGCTGCTGACTTGTCAGAAGTGCCTGTGCCCAGCTGGCCCCCTGTTCTGGGCTTAGTCACCTTCATCCGCAAGCCCCTGTTTCCACAAGAGGGATCATCTCCATCCCATCTTGTATCCTTTGCACGGTAAGTATCCAAATGCTCACAAGCAAGGATTTGCATGTGTCTCTTTCAATCAGCATACACAGCACACACGCGTAAAAACCCATTTCCTGCATGGCTCTTTGTGGGAACAAGGAATGAGATCCCTGGAGGAAGTAGCGGTTTGCTGGGTATGGTTTGGTCTTAGCAGTTTTACAGCACGCGTGCAGGACATGATTATTCTGAGAGACAGATCTTCCAAATATTTCTTAACAGAGTAATTTAACCTTCCCATTGAAGCCCATTCAAGTATGAAGCTGTAATCAAAACTCAACACTCATGAAATTAAAAGATTTATGCCCTTCTCAAATTATTGTGCTAGAGAAATATTGGAAAGAGATACAGGAGTGTTGTGGCTGGTTGTCTCCCACTCTGAAATCATGAGAGTTTGCTTTATGTAAAACATTCCTCTGAAAGATATGTAGCTAACATGCTCTCCAGCAAGATTTTCATCATCCTTTCACCACTCCAACCCAGTGCCCCACCATCTTTATTGCAGAACATTTTTCTCAGGTCTAGGTTTCTCTTGTTGGAACTTGATCCATTCTTCATAATTGTTAAGAAATCATAGTATTTCAACTGGAATTCTTATCATTTTGAGCAAGCTTTCTTGGATAAATTCACTGGGGAACAATAAAAACTCTGGACCTAAGATAGTTTAGTTTTTCCATTTGGGCTGGGTCAGGCATAGTGGAGCAGAGGTTTCTGGATGAGGAAGCAGGACATAATGCTGTAAGCACACAGAAGCCTTTTTTCATGTTTGTCATAGAATCACAGAATCATAGAATGGTTGGGGTTGGACGGAAACGTTGAGATTATATAGTTCCTGCACCCCTGACATGGCTAGACCAGGTTGCTCAGAGCCCCATCCAACTTGGACTTGAACATTTCCAGGGATGGGGCATCTACAGCTTCTGTGGAAACCTGTCCCAGTGCCTCACCACTCTCACAGCAAAGAATTTCTTCCTAATATCTAGGAAATGCTTTCAATTAGAACCCATGCCTCCTTGTCTTGTCACTACCTACCTTTCCAAATAGTCCTTCTCCATCTTCTCTCTATGTTCTCTTCAAGGACTGGAAGGCAGCAATTAGGTCATCCTGAAGCCTTCTCTTCTCCAGGCTGAACAGTCCCAATTCTCTGAGCCTTTCTTCATAGGAGAGGTGTTCCCTCCCTCTAATCATCTTGGTGTCCCTCCTTTGGAGTCATTCCAACAGGTCCATGTCCTTCCTGTGCTGAGGACCCCAGAGCCGGATGCAGTGTTCCAGGTGGGGTCTCACTAGAGCAGAGTAAAGGGGCAGAATCACCTCCCTCCCCTGCTGGCCACATTGTTTTTTATAACAGCTTTTAGCTTTTGAAATGTGGGTTTGAGGGTTTTTTTTTTTTATTTTATTTAATTGTTGGTAAGCAGAAAGCTATGGCAATTACATAACATATGGAGAGATAATCTTAATTTCATTTAGCAAAAATGGTACATAGTTTTCTTAATGCAAAACAGGTTTTTACTTATGCCATTAGGACAAGTCATGTTTCAACAGAAATTGAAATTAATTAGAAGTCTGCAGTGCAGCTTTTAAATTTTGTTTTTATTTATATTGTCTGCTTAAAGTCTTTTGAATATATATAGAGGAAAAAAATAATCAGAATAGGCTTTTCATCCTGAAACTGATATTTTTTTTAAAAATTAACACAACTAGTAAGCAAATGGGTTTAATAGCCCAGAGGCAATCACTGGATTTCAAGACCTCAAAATAGGTTCCCATTTATATTATGCAGGAAAAAATACATTCTGCTTCTTTTTCTCTCAACTGCAGCCAGTTTCCCCAGCTCCCTGTAAACCAGTCACTGAAACAACTTCGGTATAAAAAGGAAAACCACAAGGATATTTTTTTGCTGTAGTATGTACATGGACATCAGGCTGACTATCTCTTCCTGCACCAATATGGCCAGGCTTTTCAATAGAGCATTTCACAGGTCATATTTAGCCAGTGTTCTGTTCCTGAAAATGCATAATAGATGTAAATCATTTGACCAAATGTTATCAAATATAGTTAGCTTCAGTATTTATGATATTATGAAATTTATGTCCATTGAATGGGTTTTCTATATTTATATTCAATATTTGCCTAAGAAAAATTGCATCTCTTGGAGCTACAAGGAAATACAGCAGCCTGAGAAAGACAATGGCATTGTCTTCAGGCAAGGATATCCATCTTCCTCTGCAGACACAGAAATTATGCAGAACAGCAGACCTTTATAAGTCACAGCCATTAAATGAGGTATCAAAAAAACTCCTCTACAGTGGCAGACCATTTGTTTGGTACCTTTGTTTCCCTCTGTAGTTGTCAAATAATTAAATGATTATGCAATTTTGGAAACCTTTTAACCACCACAATCAGAATCCATGGAGTTGTTTAGAAATTCTTCTCTGAATCCATGAGTTTTTCTGTGCCCATTTTCCAGTGGCATCTTTCTTCATTCCACTAACACCACCTACGAGTCTCTTTCAGGATGTCTCAATGCTTAGCCAAGAGAAGCACAGCTGCTTTCCATTTCCAAGTGACCTTGTAAGAACCATTAGCTAGTCACGCAAGAGAGAAGATAAAAGAACATCTGAACAGCCTTAGGGTTTCTTGACACAAAAGGCCAAAAATAGATACACTTCTTTTTCTAAATATCTGCACTTCCAGACTTGTTAACATGAATAGGTATTTCAGGAACAAATCACCTTCAGCTAGAGGACCCCTCTATATCCTGCATTTCTTTAGCACCTCAGAAAAGGAGCTAGATCCAGAAAGGTACAAGATCTGGGTGCAGAAGGCTTTCTGGATGTTCTGTAAAGGATCTAGCTTACTGCCTACCACACCAAGCCTGGGTATGAACCATGTGTTTCCCCATAGAGAAATGGAACTGTTACTGAGCCAAACAAAGTTTGCCAGGTTTGTCTCTTTGCAAGATCATAACTGCACAATCGAAGCAGAATGTACTGCCTTTCAGTTCTGGTGCGATTACTCAGGAGGCAAGCTCAAGTTCAGAGTCCTCTAGGCCTGTGCCACACCTTTACTTTTCTTCTTGTAAATGTCCTAAGAGATGATAAACTACTGAAAATAAATTTTCTCCAAAGGTGTTCAACCTCAGAATGCCCTGAAAGAGTAAGGTATATTCGATGTGGAAAAGCCAGACTGGTACTGCTGTCTGCACTGCATAAAGGACATCCTAAGGCCTTTGGAAATGAGCAGCGTAGAACGAAGACCTCTTCTCCCACAAGGCAGACAGCATGCAACCTTCAGCTCACACTTCATCACCACCTTGGGTACATCCAGCATAAAATACTGGTCTGAGGAAAAACTAGTCTCAAATACAAAACAGTAGTGCCTAGAATAATCCACAAACATGTTTCTGCCAAAGACAGTACTTTAGTCAGCTTTGCCTAACGTTTAGGATATGCTTATCTCTTCACAGCCACAGACATCCAGTGTCTGTGCCAGGTAATGTACAAAACTTCAGAATAAACAAACATGTAGTCAGCACCTAAGGAAACAGGAAACCAGAGCATACCCTGGCAATAGAAATTGGTTTTCAGGACCAGCTTTGCTCGTGTGCTTCTGTTCAAAGGCAGAGTGTGAACACATACACATATGAACACACACACATGCATAGATACAGGTTTAGAAAGACATACATGCTTATCTGACAGGAAACATAAAGGTGACAGTATAAGGAAGAAGAGGGAGGGAGGAAGAAGAGGGAGGGAGAAGAGGGAGAGGGAGGGAGAAGGAGAATGATAGACACACGTGAAGTTGCACGGCAACGCACCACATATAGACTGCTTTCTCTTCGTAGAAGACTCCAGCTGACACGGTCTTACTGTTTGAGAGCATTGCCTCTAGTCTTCCTTTGCAATTGTTCTCAACTCCAAGTGTACAGGAATTTCTCTTCTCAAGGAAGTTAGGAAGGGAGGCAAAGTGTCTCACATTATCCTTAGAGAACCAATACTCCTCTCCCATAATGTAGATGGAGATAGTTCAGCAGACATTCAGAGAAATGCTCTTGTGCCTACTGCAGTGCTGGAGAACTGAATTGAATTCTATGGAAATCCTCTCTGGCCAACTGAATTCTCCTAGATTGCATCCTAAAAGAAAGAAAGCAAAACATCAACATGTTGGGCTAAAAATTCTGTTTTGTTTTGGTGTGAGTCAGAGGTCTTCTGCAACAGTGACTTTCTCCATAAATAGAAAATTCTGGTTCAGTTCCATTACTGAGAAGATATCTAGCAGATTCAAAACATCGCAGAGCTCCATGCATAGCAAGTGTGTTGAATTTCTGTGAAACAAACACCAACTCCTTATGGTAGGGTTAGTACTCATTGCACCAGAGATTGACTTTATGGTTTAAAAGATGGAATGAAGAATCTTAAGGCTATTTTTTACTGCAAGCAAAATTTTCAATACAAAGCTGATGGATAAATGAGTGCTTAAAAAAAAAAAAAAAAAAACAAAACCAAACAAAAATAAACCCACACAAAAAAAAACTAACAGGAAAAAACTCAAAAAAAAACAACAACAACCCACTTGGCAGCAGGAATTTATTTTTGGGAAATATTTTTGGAGATTTCAAAATGGGGAAGTGATGCTTTATTCATTAATTTTTGTCAAGAACATGTCAAATTTTTACTTTCAAATCCTGAAAAACATTTTACAAGGGATTTAGGAAGATTAAATACCTTGCATATTACATTTAACATATATGCCAGCTCTGATAGGCACTTTGCTCTCCCCGTTGGCTCACATTTATGTCAAGTACCAATTTGCAAGGTCTTCCAGTACTGTGAGAAATTCAGTGCTAATTAATGCTTTTTAAAAGCTTTGTAGGTTTTCTATTTTTCAATCTCAGCTTTAAAAACACTGGGGAGATTTTTGTGTTGACAAATCTATCCTGACACCAGGTCACAATTCTTCTAGAGGCATTAATAATGATCTATAGACTGGAAGGCCAAAACGTTTTACATATTATGCAGTCTGATGAGGGTATTTTACGATTTGTTAGACAGTTAGAATGCATTTGATCTTTTAAAATTATGACACTTTAATAAACACTGTAAGAGGATGATGGATGTATTACAGGATATAGTCAGGATTTTTTCCATCAAGGAAGGTGAAAAAACAGCACAATTATTCAGAAAACACTATTTTCCTATCACTGTCTTTAGAAAAAAAAAAGTTGTCTCTTATGTAGTGTTCCAAGCAACATGAAAATATTCTGGCTTGTTTCAGCAACGCAATTTTTTTCTGTCTGAGCCAGTTCTGCTTGCTCTATTTGTTTTTGTATGAGTATGGCAATTCTTCAGACCTTTAGTTTGCTTGTTACTCTGCCCTGTCTATCTTACACTGTCTGACTTGGGTTCCCCACCTGGATCATGAATACCTTATTCTGAGAAAAGGGCATTATGTATCTTGGGAGACTTTATTTGCAGAATTGCAGAATGTGGTGTTTTGGCAGCATTGCACAGAGAGGAGTCTGACAGTATGAGTTCTCTGTTCAAATCAAATCCAAGTATTACATCAATTCTAAAATGAAATGCTGAGAATCTGCTTTTTAAGCAGAATCAAAATATTTTGACCCATCACTACCATTTTCTGTAGAATAATATTTCTCAACATTGACATTTTCCACAGGTTTGCCATTTACACAAGAACATAGGCTGGGAGAGCCTTTCTAGCACTTTCCAGTCCTCTTCCTTTGCTTAAAGCAGGGCCAACTAGATAAGTGTGCTAAGGGACTTCTCCAGTAAAAAGCTGGATATCCTCAAGGATCTCCCCACCTCTCTTGTGAGCCGCACAGCTGTCCAGGGAAAGAAGTTTTTCCATACGTCAGATCAGGGCTCGCACCCTATCCCACCACACACCACCCTAGCAAAACTGGTAACATGAAAACATGAGTGTAAACTGTATGTGCACATGACACACTCAAAATTGCCTGAAATGGCTTGTGCCCCAGTGTTGAAGAGGAGCATGACCATCAGGCAGATCAAATGACAACCAGGAGATTACCAAGCAACTTTTGAGCACTGGGACAGTCAAATAGAAAAGCAGAATGAGATTGTGGTGATGGACACCCCTCCTGGAGGGGAGCAGTGAGGTTGGAGCAGCAGTCAGGCCAAGTTTGGCATTGTAAGAAATGGCATTGCTGGTGGTACACCCTTCATCACAGCTGAAGGCATCTCCACAGCCTGGAAGGTCAGCCTCGCCACTGCCAGCAGCTGCACTCCAGCTGGCTGGGGCTCAATGGCATGCAAGCCCACCCCCATGCACAGGGACCATGTGACACCTTTCCAACTAGAGCAGGCATTTATGGACTTTATGGAGCAGCCTAAGCCCTCCTAAAGATTAAGTGTCTGTATCTGCTATAGCACAGAGGGGCAATGTGGTAGGAGAATCACATTGCCAGGAAAGGGAAAAGCATGAAACTCACACATCCAAAGTGCTGGAGGGAACTGCATGTAACTGTGTGAATGTGGAGGGGGTGAGGATTTATGGTGGTTATTATTTTGGATGTTGGAAAGTGTTTATTCACATTTAGTAGTTTATCTGTTGTAATGCTGATAACAGTATCATAGACCCAGAGGATGGCTGAGGTTGGAAGGGACCTCTGGAGGTCATCTGGTCCAACTCCCTCTCCTCATGCAGAGCCAGGTAGAGTCAATTGCCCAGGACCATGTCAAGCAGCTTTTGAAGATTTCCAAGGAGGCAAAATGAACAGTCTCTCTGTGTGACCTATGCCAATGTTTTATCAGCCCTACATTGAAAAATTATTTCCTGGTATTCAGGAGGAACCTTCTGTTTCATTAAATGCCCACTGCCTCTAGCCCTCTCACTGAGCAACACTGAAAAGAGCCTGGCTTCATTTCTTTGCAGCCTCCCTTCAGGTCTCTTGCATGCATTGGTAACACTCCCTCCTGAATCATCTCTTCTCCAAGCTGAACGGTCCCAGCTTTCTAAACCTTTCCTCACAGGAGAAATGCCCCAGTGTCTTAATGCCGTAGTGGTGCCTCGCTGGACTCCCCCCATATGTCCATGTCTCTTTCGCACTGGTGATTCCACAACTGGAACCCAATTCCAACACTTGTGTGGTCAACAGTGCTGAGCCATCTTCCTCGGTACTTGCAACTGTATCACATCAGGACTCATGGATTTCTCTATGCCCTATTTGCATAAGTATTCCCTGACTTGATCACTTTTTCACCCGTGTTTTTTCCTCCACACTTCCTCTGGTCTCTGGGCCCTGGGATTCCTGAAGGCCAGCCTTGCCAGTAAAGTCTGAGGCAAGGAAGGCTTTAAGTACCCAAGTTTTGCAATGTCCAATCTGAGCAAGACTCCCACTTTATTCAGCACTGGGCCCACACTTTTACTGGCCTTCCTTTTGTCACTATGTACTTATAAAATCCTTTAGAAAAGCTCCAGTCTGGAATCTGAATGTATCATTCCCTCATTAATTATGTGTACTTAATAAAGCAATAAACCACTTGAATTTTCTTTGATTAAAACTAAGAGAATTGGCCTGTTTTCCCCTGAGATATCCAGGTGGATCCAGAGGTTATACTAGCTCCCCTTTATATCCTGCTGATCAAGACCTTTTCTTTTTCTTCAGACATCTCTTTAAGTCTGTCCTGCTCTCAGTCCCCTCCACTGACTTGCAATGGAAATTATGAGACATCTTCCTATTTTTTTGCTGTTTGCCAGATAGTATTTACTAATGGATCTCTGTTCCTACACCTGGAAATCCATGTTACCAGTCCTCCATAGGATGTACATGCAATTTTAACTCCTGGGAATATGCAACTGCTGGCAGAGTGTATAGCAATCGTGAGTACTTCAGTACCTGCTCATTATTTTTGCCACTCTGTAGTAAGTGGTGCACTTAGTATGTCTTGTCTCAAAGAGCCAATTTTGTTCTTCATAAGGCTTGAAGGCTTAAAGTGCATTTTATTCTGTCAATATGAGGGTTATGACAGACATTTGTACCAAATGGTAGAAAGCTAAAAAGAAGCACACAAAGGACATACAGATTATAAAGAAGTTATTTTAACTTTTTAAATGCCTTTTCCTAAGTTTATTCCTGTATCATCATTAGACAGCCTTCGATCCCTCCTCCAGGAAGCAGGAGTGTTAGGAATCACAAAGCTTTGTCTGTCAGCTTTCTGCCAGTCCATGATAACTAGTACTTCTATTTTCAACTCCTTGCAAAGTTTTAACTTTGCAGTGACAGATATGGGAGGCCACACAGCAATCCAAACAATTCAACTTTTCCCTCCTTTTGTTGTAAAAGTCTCTTCATTAGTGAGCTCACAGTATCCTAATAGTCAGTCTTCCTCCCCAGATGTAGCTCTTTGCTTGTTAATCTTGAATGGACCTCTGTGGACACATGATTAAAGACAAAGAAACAAAACGGTCTCTCTATAAGTCACATGATTTAACTAGCAGACAATTTCTGAGCATTCTTTAGAGTTCTATCTGAAAGGAAACCATGGTGACCTCAGGAAAGGAATGGTTTCAAAGTGTCATACCTTTTTCTGCTTTATATGCTTTTTATTTTCTATATGACTTTGTAGTGTTCTTGTGAAGGTTGAGAGCTAGAAGTTGAATCATGGAAATTGCTATAAAAAATGTGTTTACAAGTGCTGGCTGTTTCTCACTAAACACAAGTTAAACAGTTTGGAATGTGAAGAGCTGTCAGCCAAGTCTGATGAGGGTACCAAAGGCGTTGTACAAGTAGTCCTGCAAACCACTAAGTACAGGTGTAATCTCAACACTGAAAGGACCACTTCTGATACAAGGAACATCGTCAAACCTTTGAAATCAAGGTCTTTATTGTAGACTCAGTCCATCCAATAAATCAAACTATACTGTTTTGTTAATTTCAGCTTTGTTCTGTCTAACAAAATACAAAAAAATAAATGTTTCACAGTCTCAGAGCTATCCAAAGAGTTAAAAACAGGCACAATTTCCCTGTTTCTGATTTCTTTTTTTTTTTCCAAAACATCAGTGATACTTGAAATTGGGCAGTATTTAATCAGTTCGTGCCAGAATAAGGGAGTATTTTACTGGGAAGGGGAAATTAGGCTGGAAGCCATGCTTTGTGGAAAATATTCTTCAAAGGCTTCAGCAAAAATATGGGAAACTGCACAAAAAATTAAAAAGTGAAGGAGACCAGAAACTACAGAAGCATCATTTACCATCATAATGAAACTAAAAATACTCACTGTTCTTAATCCAATCACCATTATCTTTTATCCAGTGACGAAGAACTCAAAGCAATAGAGACTTTCCCATGAGCAATCTGGGGTAGAGTGATGTTATTGACATCACAGCTATTAGGTAGAATTTGATTCAGAATTACAAGTACAGAAGTAATAAGAAATTAATATTTTTGAAAAATATATTACAGTCTTTGCCCTGGCACAAGACAGACTGGAATAGTGATCTGGCTGGAATAAGTCCATGCAGTCATTCCGTAACAATCACAAAAAATCTAGGTAAAAGAAAAATCTTTAAAAAGCAACTAGAGGAAAATGTCAAAGATCCTTCAGTCCAGGCATCGCTCAGGAACATGCTGATCCCTTCACTGTGAATGCCAAGCTCTTACAAACTACTCTCAGAAAGACAGAATTGGAAACTTCATTAAGTGAGCAAAGTTCAAAGGAGGAAGAAATGTGTTCCTTCCATTGCCTATAGCCACTGTCTTGTGTCTCCTGGGAAATATCCTTGAAATTGTCTTTATTCCTATAAGCAGTCTTGATTGATTACATTCAAAAAGGAAAATATTCCTCAGTTTTAATTAAGTCAGTTTTCTTTCACACTACCTCACAAATGACTTAACACAGTTTAGCATCTAGGAAGGCTGCTCTGATCAGCTAAGCCACTAGCTGGACAAGGCAAAAAGGGCAAAAGCACCATGTGAAGAAGGCTTGTGTACTCTGTTTGCCTTTGTAACAGCCGCACCTACACGTACCATTAGAACAAACTTGCCTAATACATATGCTCTTTCTTCTAAGGACAAAACAGAGGGCACAGGCAGATGCAGCCACAAGACATGGAGAGATTCCCGCTGAACTAAAACAGCAATCTACATCCTCTGGTACAGGACTAGAGGTGTCTGCCTCTTAAAGCCAAGGAGATCACATTCTTATCAAGTGGTTCATGTGGGGATCTAAATCAGAAGATGAAAGGATATGAAATGCTACGTAAAATCTAGAAGTTTCCTCATAAAAAAAACAGCAACCACTTAAAAAAGGCTAGTAACAGGCTAGACGAAAAATACCACCCCTTTCTTAAGTCAGCAATAGTCTTGGCAGCAGTACAGACATAGGCATGATGGAAGTTTAAAAGGGTTCCTAAAGACATATTGCTCTTCAGCAGAGTTCGTGTGTTTTTGTGCTTGTGAGAAGTAGTAATGAAGATCCTTCCCTGAGCAAGCAGTTTGGGATCCCAGCTCACATCCTGGCAGAGAGAAAATAGGAAGATCTGTGAAGGATGTTAGTGGTGACAGACCTGATCAGTCATCCAGCTTGTCAAGAGCTAACACAGCTTCACCCTGCCCAGCTATTCTCCCGTGCACAGAGCTTTCTGTTGATGACTGGATTTCTACTGTTTCTTTTGCCTTCTGATTCCCAGCTCAGAGACCCTTCTTGTAATTCTGTACAGACTTTCTTACTGTTCTTTGGCCATTCTACACTGGAATTGCCACCAGCCAGTCCTTTTCATTAACTCTTTCAAGTTAGCACTTCCAGTTTTGCAGACCTTGTGCACTCCTTGGTTAATGCAAAACTGGACCGAGTCCATAAAGAGGGATCTTTGCAGATGTGGCTGAAAAGCGAATAGGTTATGTTTGCAGCAGGCTGCCTATAATCCCATTTCATTTGTGGCTTGGTGGCCTGCTTTCTACTCCAAGTTTTCTCTTGCATAGCTGGCTACACTTTCTCCTCCCACCCCTGTGCTTTTCTGGCTCACACTGATCTCCAACACAGCTCTCCTGCTTGTTTTTTTTTGTTTTTTCTTTCCCCACCATCTCACTCAAAAGATATGTCTTTTAAATACCGTTGATTCATGAAGTTGTTTGTAGGTGCTGGAGCTATCACTGTCTGAAAGGACACGGACAAAGCACTTTAGAAAGGCCAAAAGAGAGGCTTAGCACCTCAAATCTGGGTTTTCCTATTCAGAATGCATACTTTCCCTAACCCAGTTCAGTCATACTGTCTTGCAGTAATGTTATGATAATCCTGTATTCCCTATCGTTTGCGTATATGCCTAGAAATGTGGTCCTGTACCTTTAATTGCATGTTTACTCAGGATTAATAGTTCTTTTTCCCCTTTCCCCTTCCCTTGTGCCTTACAGGGCACCCTGCGTGTTTTATTAAATAAAGAGTTGGGGGATTTTTCTGGGGTTTTTTTTCCCACTTTCATCCAATAAATTCTGTTGTGGTGGGGGAGGGGGTGTCAGAAACCTTTGCTTTGGGGGATGCATTTTATTCAGAGCGCTTTCCACCTAGAAAATTTGTCTCTAACCTGAGACACATACATTTCTGGGAAATCACCACTTCTGTACAGCATAAGGGTAAGAAAGCAGTGACTGTTAGCAGAACATGCTCTCAGCAGCAGAGCTGTGGTTACATCCTATGAAGGACAAGCAAAGGGACACAGAAAAGAAGACGGGGGCTGAAGCTTGGCAGGATAATCTCCAACGAAATGGCTTTGAATGACCAAAGTACTAGAAGCGGAACTATGACATGCAGACATGTAATT
The DNA here is from genome assembly GCA_013400915.1 of Pardalotus punctatus. NCBI lineage: Eukaryota > Metazoa > Chordata > Aves > Passeriformes > Pardalotidae > Pardalotus > Pardalotus punctatus. Next base: position 57,586 of record VZTX01021841.1, on the reverse strand, counting down.
TCAGGGAGAAGAATAGATAATTGTGGATGAAAATCTGGGAAAACCTTTTGTATGAGTTCAAAATGTTTATTTCAAGCGCTTCGAAACTAAGACTCTTATATTTCCAGCTGGGACCTGCTGTTACTGCAGAATTTTCTGCAACATATCTGAAAGGCCAAAACTCAAGCTTAACTGACTGTTTTGCAGTGGGGTCTGTGTTTTGGGAAGGAGACAAAGAGTCTTTGTCATGGAAAGCATTAATTGATTATGGGGAATTGAAAGGTAAGGACTATTAATGAAGCACAAGGAGAGGGACATCCCTCTAATACTCAGGTTTTCATTTTTTGAATCTGTTTTGCTACCAAAATCAAACAACATAAAAAGAAATATATTATTTTTCCCCTCTCAGAAAGGCCTCAGAATTAGTTTATGTCAAGCACCCATAGCAAAGGCAAACCATACTGAGCAAGAAGAATTACAATGAGTATGTGATCTCTAAAGCACTGAAGATGGGACAATGGGAGCAAGACTATGAAATAACTGGGGATTTCCTGTGGGTCCACAGAAGGGCTGTCCCACCGCATGGAGCAACCAAAACTAGAAAATTATTTTATGACACCTGGTCTTTGTACCTGACAGGACAAATGTTAGATACAGCACAGAGAGAGATTTTATATAAATAAAAAATGAGAAATTGTTTGAACCCTCATCATTAACTTAACAAATGTCACCATTGTATTTATTATCTTTCTCTGAAACCAGAATCTTTTGGGTCTTTTTTTAGTCCTGTACCCTTGAATTTCCTCTCTTCCTTTCTGGTGTTGAAAAAAATGAAATATGAGACCAAAATTGGTAACAAAATTCTGAGAAGCAGCTTCCACATACTTATACAGTTTTCAGCCTACTATCAGTCCCACTTGATGTGAAGGCCTGAGTAATGATGGAAATGCTGACAGATCTCACTGTTTCCACTGCATTCTTTCTTTGCAATATACCCAAACCAAACCTAGAAGAAAGTTACTTTTTTTCAGCTGATTATTTTGGAGGAAAGAGAAGCAGACCCATTTCTTGTACTTTGAATATGGAAATATCGTAACACAACTGTTCCTGACTAAAGGAAGACTATTCCCTGCTTTATTGCAGGAGCAAATATCCATGAGCTATGAAAATTCATTCCTTATCCTGGCTGTGAAAGAGCCATAGTACTGAGAGAAACTGATATAAAAATTTAAATACTGTGTCTGCATCCAGAAGAATTCTATAACATCCAAACACAGATACAATCCTTAGTAATATCAGCTCAGACTGTGTAGGCATAACATAACAAACTCAGGAAAGGAATATATTGCAGTAAATAATTAATGGGCTGGTGCAACTCAGCTGTGAACACAAAAGCAACTTTCTTGGATCAAATTAAAAACTGCTACTTGGGCATCCTGTCCCCACTTGCAGCCTCCAACAGATGTGTAAGTGATGGGCAAACTGACTATTTTTTTATTATACATCCTAAACCTCTGCCAAGAGGAACCTCAAAAGTCTTCCTGCACTGAAATACTTGGACTATCGTAATACAGTTGTTAAAGTACCCAGGAATAAGCATATTCCTGGGTGCCCAGGAACACAGAGTTTTCTGTCCCATCCCGAGATGTCTTACAATTCTGAAAAAATCCTGTGACACTGAGTTTCACAACAAAAGTATGAATTACGATAGTTCCTTAGACACAGGTGGCTTTCACCTAATTGCCACAGAAAAAAAAAGTGATTAGATTAAATACAAGAAAGATAGAATTTGTTGACTTAACCGTAACCTTAATAGCGCTAAGAAAAGGGGGAAAAAAAGTACCTGTAGTTGGTAGAAACCAACTGTGTATTTCCATGTGAAATTCAGTTTTACTTCCTCACATTTCTCAAAGTCAAGCTGTCATCCTGAAAATGTTCACTTTTTTCACCAACAAAGCTGTGTGAACCAGCTCTAAGGAGAATCACTGTGTCTTCCTTGACAGGAAATTCTCCCTGCAGCTGCAAATATTCCCAAATATTGGTACCCCAACAGAGAACAGCCACAGTGTCTACATGGTGTCATCAGTTCTGACTCAAAGCAGAACAATTAACAGTGTTGTGGCACTAATGCTGGAGCACTTTCTCACAGTGGTGCCTTATTCAATGTCAGTAGTATTCAATGTCCTTGCTATTGTTTAGACAAAGCCCAAAATACTTGGGTAAATACAGAAAAGATGTGGAGAAGAGGAGGAGGAGTCTTCAGTAGAGCTCTTTGTAGGGCATACTTATTTACTTGAGAGGCTACTGAGACATTCACTTTGTGTCTCCTCCATGAGAACAGGTAAGGCACTCTTGCTGGATGTCTGCTCTGCAAAACATCAGGTCACAGCTCCAAGATCCTGAAGACAGCAGACCCCAGAGCCCTCTGCATCCCGGGCATGTGCTCAGGCCAGACTTGGCATGATCCTGTCACCTCCATAGGCATTGAGCAGCATGGTAAGACAGGATTCTTGTCTGGGTCTGCCCCACAGGCTCAGAGACAGGTTTCAAAAGCCAGAAACAGGAACACCCCAAGAAGGTGCCAGAAAAATGAAATGAGAGGAGCTGCACAGTGTCTGCCAGTGTTCCTGCTCAGGGTACAGGATGTTCTGTGGCAGTCAGTGGTAGGGCAGATGGCACGTACATAACAGAGTCTGAGGGACTGTGAGAAATGTACCAATCACAGGGATTGAGTCATCCCTGTTTGGGGATGAGAGGATACTACCTGTGTGTACATGAACTAGGCTGCTGCTGAACATATAGACAGGTATCTTCTATTTAGAGACATAGTCCAAAACTCCTTCAGAAAAGGGGATCTGTCTTTTTATGGAAAATAAAGGCAAAACAATTGGAAGTGCCTGTACAAGATTGTCTCCAAGACACTGAAAGCTTCTAGAAATAAATCATTTTCCATTATAAATATGTGTCCTGTTGAAGGAGTGGTTTGGAATAGCAATGGCTAAAGTAATTAATCTGAGGTATTAGGGGTTTGTCTGTAAAAAATAAAAGGGAACAGAAACAAATCTATCAGAATAAAAAGAAACATTTCCCTTGCTCAAATGTATTGATAAATAAGGTGAAACATACATTTGAGAGTTTAAAAAAGTTCCGAAGGGTGAGTACAAACTGTGTCACTTCAGTGTTCCAAGTAACTCCAGCCTGGGAAACAGTGGTTTGGGGTGGGTTTGTTTTAACGTTGTGTGGAACTCACCAGCAGAAAAGAAAATTGCCAAATTTACAATCTCACATTTTCAGACACAGACATGAAATTTAGATATTCAAATAACATATCAGTGAAAGGTACAGAAAGTTTTTTTGTTCAATACTAAGGACTCCTGAATTCTTGTACAGCTGGATGATCTAATTCTCACACACCCCTGTGATATAGCCACATGATAAGAGGTCACTGTACATTGGATAAATAATCTATATACTCTACATGGCATATTTATTTCCAGTAGGCAATCCAACACAGTTATTGAGTTCAGCCCTGGCTCAGAGCTCAGCCAACAATTCACACCACCTGAAAATCTGAAAACCCTGAAGAATCCGTCAAAACTGCTAATGCAAGTGTACTTGGAGACCCAGAGAGGATAGAAGACTCTTCCTTTGGCAAAGGGTTAAAGCAGACCCTCCAAGAAACATCAGATAACTGTGTCTGTCCTGGCCAGGTACCCAGATAGGTACCTCTAAGACACTTAAGCATGCAGAGAAAGAGAATGCAATTCCCACCAAAGCCTAGACACTTGCATTGAGAAGTCTGCTTTTTAGGTGGACAAAGTAAAATCCAAGGTATTCCTGGTTCCATATGTTGACAAGAGTGCCCTGAGTCAGGTAACATTGCTCATCCGCACAACTTCATACTGTAATATTCAGTTGCCACAGTAAAAGATGACCTCCACAACATGTCCTCCCCTTGCTTTTTTTCCTGCTGCCTGTCTCTCTTTCTTGTTTACTTCTTTTTCCTTCTCCTCATTGTCTTTGAATATCAGTTTTATGCTTTGATCCAGCTGGTGTCCAAGCTTCACACCATTCCACATAATTTTTAGCCTCAACCCTCCAGCACCAGTCGTGGAATAAGATGAAGAGGCTTAAATTTTGGTTGATATGGGATGGAAAGCAACAGCTCTTTAAAGTTGTTCTACATTCTTCTACATCCAAACTTATAGCAAGGAAAACCCAAGTCAATTATTTTCCCGGAGCACTTAAAGTTACCTCCACATGTTTCTCAAAAATCTCCAGTCTTTTTCTATTACTCTCTCCCTTGAAACTGAATCTTGCCAAAGATCTAATGAAGTTATAAACTGTGCAGTAGACTTCCTATTCCTGTTCATCTCTGCTCAATCTAATTAGTTACTGCATATACTTCTTTACAGTATTTGTGATTCTATGTGGAAGTTTATGTTTTGAAAACTTATTCAAAGAACAAAGGGAAAATTTTTATTTGTCTGCCTTAAGGCTATGAGTTTAATTAAACTTGTCAGGCAATGAAGTTGCTATTTAAACCATATTTTCCTCTTTCATTTACAGATTTATTAGCAATTACCAGTTTTTTAAATACTTGGACCTTTTAACAATTTTTATAACAAACAGGTCCATGCATCTCTCCATAGACTCTCCATAATCTTAGAACTAAAATCTTTTGCTGGAGTTTTATGGGGGAAAATGGTGTTTGTTTTGACTTTCCTTACATTGCCAAGTGTATTGGATGCAGGTGTCCAGGTTCTGGCTGCAGTGGGCTGCAACACAGTCAGTGAGAGGAGGGGCCAGGGCTGCCCTGTCCCAGACTTGAACACTTTCAAGCAGCTCCAACAGACCCACTCCAAGACACAGGGTCAAGGAATGAAGGTGAGGCAGGGAAAGGAGGAAGACTAGAGTTTTCCCTAACCCGGTAAATGCTTGATTCTTTTTCATGTTGGTTTCCAATGGTCAAATCAATAATTCCATAATTGCATATTCATATATTTTAGATATATGTAATTGTATTCTATTATCAATGTCATAGTCATATAAGAATATATATCACAGAATTGCATGTTATGTGTTTTCATATTTATAAAAAGATATCTCTATATAAATTATTCATATTTTATAAAAATATAAATATAAATATTACAGGTATGTGCATATAACAAACGAACAAATTAAATCTATTTAGATTGGCAATCAATTAAGCTCATTTTCCCAAATCAAGTCGGTTTTTCCCATAATGGTAACTGGTAAACTACCTCTCTTTTTATCTCACTCGTGAGCTTCTCTTCCATTCTTCCTACTCTCTCCCTTCTTTCCCAGTTGGGTGGTGGGAGTGAGCAAGTGGTTCAGTGAGTGTTTGGCTCCTGTAACAACCCACCATGAAATTAATGAAAACTAATAATAGTCATCCCTTTGCTGCCTCAAGAAAAATGTGTGTCTTAAAGGACTGAAACTTAACTAGCTTCTGCGGTATTTTCACTTAAAAAATTGACTTTTCTTGTGAAATTTTGAACCGTATTAATTTTCTTCCACTCAGCTTCCTTCCTTCAGCTCTTATAACATCAGGGGGACAATAATAAATTCATTTTCTCTAGATCCAGAGGGTGCATTTTCTCTCACTGGTTAGATGAATCAGAGGAAAAAAAGCTAATATTTTGCCTACTTTACAGACAGCATATAATCCAGTGGGTTTTACCCATAGCTATTCTTGGGATGTCAGCAGCAGAAAATCATTCTTTTTGTAAGCAGAAGAGTGCTGAAAATGCATTCTACGTGGATAGGATCAAGTATTCCCAAGAAGTTCCCTTCAGCTTGAACTTACTCAGATATAATCTCTATAATTACTATTTCTCTAATAATAAAATAAACTGAGGGTTTTTCCTGTGCCCATCGGTCTATTAAATCTTCCTCCTGCCTGCTCATTTTAGACATAGGCAGTTCACTTCTGATTTATCTCTGAGTGAAGCAAATGCCTTCCTTCCTTCTATCCTTCCTTCCTTCCTTCCTTCCTTCCTTCCTTCCTTCCTTCCTTCCTTCCTTCCTTCCTTCCTTCCTTCCTTCCTCCCCTTTCACCCTACTGCTTTACCCAAAACCCACTGCCATGTGCTTATATAGGACATCAGGGACTAACTCATACAAATTTCCATGCAAAATGTGTTATTTACTAATAAAATTTAGTGAGTATTTGCAGACTCTCTGACTTCTGTTGTTCCTTTCAACCTCAAGCATTTGTGAGTCTTGAGCATTCCCTTCCCCTTGAGGGTGGGACATCACATTCCTGAAGACAGTGCAGCCTTGGACGTCTATGAATTGATTATTCAAACACCATACTCATTTGATGAGTGGATTTCTCCAGCATAATCCAGTTGTTACCCAGCATCTGAAAGAGATGGCAAGGCCCAGAGCAACATATCTCTGGAGCTGCTTTCCAGTTTAATGCATAGGAGGAAGCAAAACACTGTGTTGTCCCATTCCTAGTGCCTACTAAATACCTGACCTTTTCCACTGCTACTGGGTAGTCCATGTGTTTCCTCTAGAAAATGCAAAGTCAGGCACACACAGCCTTCGCACACCAATTTCAGCTGCTGGGAATTGAGCTGATTTTGCTCTTGAAGTGTCATAGTGTCAGTGGGTAAAAACATGCTTCATCTTCTCTGCTCTCCAAAGCCCCTTAGCAAGCAAGACAGAGATTGCTCTAGCAGCCTTTTCTGCAAATGCCTTCCCCTTCCCAGGCATGGTATGAGGCAGCTGCCATGAGAATTTGAAAATCTCAGTGCAGTATGAACTGATTCTACTCCTATAGTAAGAGACTGAAGAAACCAGACATCAAACCAATCTTTACTTTTGTAACTACCAAAAGATTAGCATATGCCTTGCAAAACTGAAATAATTTCTTCTCTTTAGACTTTATTCTGTAAGAACAAGGTGAGCAAAATTCTGCCTAGCTATTAGCAGACAAAAAGGAAAGACCAATTCAGATACTGAGGAAAACTAATTGTTTCTAAATGCCAAGGCATTCTAGCATGTGGTTCACACTTCAATATAAAACATGGCTATCTCAGCTCATAGCTACTGGCTTTTGTCACCTCGTCAAGGCTTGCTGTGAAAAGTCAGCCTTTCAGCTACATCCCAGATTGAAGAGGGAAAAAAACAGGATGCAGAGATGAGGTCTTTTTACCTCCCAGGAAACAAGACTTGCACATTCAAGTGAATGGTTGAGGGAGACTACAAACACCTTCCCACTTCACTTTGGGAGATCACAATGACACTCAGTATTCAAGTAGGCATACTTAAAGGCAAGAGGAAAACAACAGGAATGCTTCAATCTGTGTCACCAAGCCATGGGCACAGCCTCTGTTTCCTTGTTTTCACAGGCTATAAACACACAGACATCTGGATGTGTTGGAGCTGGTTTGCATCTGAAAAGCAGCTGCAGTGTTAGTGCAGAGACAGAGGTATCTAGTGTCACATTTGCAACATGAGCTCCGAAAAGACATTATTAAAAGAGATCTCAAATATCAGTAGAACATCATGAGAGGTCTTGAATAAGTTTCTCCTTGATTTGTTGGATCACAGTTAGAATTACAGTGAGCAGTTTGACAGTAGTGTGCTTTGCAGCCAGCCTGAGCAGGCCCATCCGCCACGCAAGAAAGCTCTTTGCTGTGTATGGCACGCTTTTGTCTGCAGCAGCCTGTGAGCAGCTGTGAGCCACCACAAGAAATGGGCCCAGCCCAGCACGTGAAGGGTGGGCACCACTTGGCAGTGTCCAAACAGATTTAATGTCTTTTATTTATGCATTCCATAAATGGTAAATTGCATTCAGCACCTTATGGGTGGACACAAGGACCAAAAGTGTAGAACAAAATGGGAGATTTTTTTATTTGTGTGTTTTCATCTTGTCAAGGTTTTGTGGTTGGGTTTTGGTTTTATGGTTGGTTTTTTTTGTTGAAGGGAGGTACCAGAAAAATATAAGACAGAATTATATTCTTTAACATCAGACTGGCATTTTCTACATACATTTTAACCAGAAAACAAACAAACAAGAAACTCCAATATGACTAAAAAGGCAAGGGGAGAAGAAGATCTTGCATGTTAAAGTGAATGACCAGAGGGACACCATACCTTCCTACCTCACTGGAGAGACTACATTTATTAATTACCTATAACATTTGCTGTTGCCCGTTATATGTTGATCTGTAACATCTATTGCTTATTTATGAAGTACAGACATTTCTGAATATGATGGCAAAAAGAAGAGCAGAAAAATTATCATCACTGAAAATATTCACAAAAATGTTTATTGGCTGGTCCTTTTTCAGTCATGTGAAAAAGAACTATATATTTAGTTTCAGATACTAATCTGTCCTTAAAAACACCACCAAGATAAAGCAGAAGAGTGACTATAATTCAGCAGCCCAGATCATAGTCCACTTGTCTTTATAGGAATAGGAACTAATCCTAACAGGACCTGTGAGGTTGATCCCTGAGCTCAGTACCTGGGACCAGAGCACATGCCTAGCCATAGCAGTCCTCTTGCCATCAGAAGAAAAACACTTTGATGGTAGGAATCTGCAGCTTTACCTCAAGGGGGTTTACTTTGAGAGTCATTTAAGCAGTGATTCTTTCCCTCATCTTGGATACTTATTCTACTTATTACCATCTTTAATGTAGGGAAATCATGGGCTGTATTACTGAGAACACAGTCCGAAAAAGCAAGTCTGTTCTGTCCAGGAGAATTCTACATTCTACACTTGAATAAAAACTTTTCCACACTGCTCCTGGGAAAGTGTTGTGGCCAGCACTGGGAAAGCATCATCCTTTCTCTTTGCTATATAGTGTCTAATACCTGAGCTATTGTAAAAATCTTGGTATTTCCTGCCCCTAGATACTGTCATATAATCTCATTTCATGCTGAATTTTACAGGCAATGGGTGTTCAGGGCAACACAAGCATTGTTCTTCTCAAGAATATATCTGACAAAGTAGGTCTATAATACCTACTTGATTTTGACATTCTGGATTGCATTAACATCTGGACATGAGGTGTTTACAGAAAGCAGCAACCTGAAATTCTGTGTAGGTGGATGCCTCACCTTAATTGACAGTGAGTATTGGAATAATTTTAGTATTACTGCTCCTGGTGAGAATTTTTCTTCTGTCGGATATATGACACATCATCAGCTTTACAATGTTTACTGTTCCTTTCTCTGGCCCAGATTCTAGATTCCTGAAGCCATATGAGAGTATGTACTTCCATTTGACAAAAGGTTATTTCTAGCCTTGAGATTCCTGGGGTGGTTAACAGAACAGCACAGGAATGTATGCTTTGAAAAGAATAACTTTGCCAGTAATTTTTTGAATTAATTAATTTATATATTGTTTTCTTGGTTTTGAACAGTGACCTGCTATTTTCTGGTGACCTTGCCTATGGTTTGGAAGCAAATGGGGTCAGTCCCTATGTGTCATCCATCATACCAATGTTGTCCCCTGCTCATCAACCTGGCCTATGCATGAAATCATACCAGCCCAAAGGTGACTTATTAAAGAGGCCACTGCAATACATCGTCTTGACCATAGGAAATCCCTGTCAATATGTATTAGCAACTGTTAAAAGCCCAATTCTCACCACCCTCTTAGTCCCTACATACTCATTTGCTCAAGATTTTCATACTCAGGTTATTTTTTGTTTTATTTCAAATATTTCTGCATGCAGAAAATCTCAAAGATCTTTCTCCCCATCCTGTTTGCCATTAACCACACCGACAGTCAAACCTTTCTTTCTTTTCCCAGAAGTTTTCTGCTGCAGCATTTTCCTTTCATCCCAACATTTCATCCCAAAACTCCATTTCATCCCAACATTTTCCTACTAAATTTTATTAGAAAGCCTCTGCTGACTTTCAGTAAGGTTAGTTTTATTGGTCATGCTGTAGTGGGGTCGACATAGAAAGATTTTCATTGCCAGTGTTTCTACTAAAAAAGCCCTCTCTCTTAAAGGTATGAAGCATGTGGACACTTCTCAAATGAGAGCATAATTTCTGGTAAGGAATCATGTGTCCTGAATTTCTCCCAGGCAAAGCAGAAGAGCAGGTTGTTTAATACCAGTATGTCTGTGTAACAGATGGACTGTTGCAGAGCTGTAACCATACAAATAAATGAGCATGATTAGCTCCAAGGGGATAATGAGGAGAGAAGAGGCACCATTCACCTGCAGTGAGGGCCGATACAATATGAGGTGCATCCATCTTTTATTTCTGGAACCTGATGGCCCAGACTAGGCCAAGATTCACAGATGCAGAACAATTTTGTTCACTCTAGATCAGAGCCAAGGATCAAAAAAAAAGCACAGTATGGGTAATGCAAGGTGTTGATTACTAAGAGAGAAAAGACCAGTACGTGTATCAGGATATATCCACTGTTGTTCATCGCCTAAGTCAGAATGTAAACCAGTCATCCTGATTTCCAGTTCTTTTTGATCTTCTGCTAGGTTTGACAACTGCTATTGCATTGAGGGACATTCAGTCATTTTTAAGCTATGAACTGAAGCTAAAAATGTTGCTGTGTTTCCTGAGCCTGAGACTGGTGTCATACAGGTTGACCTAAAAATTCAGCAGCTATAAAAACTCACCCTAGTTTATCCTTCCCATTGAGCCTCCCTGCCTCCCTAATAACTAAGTAAGGCATTACAAAAACTGAAAAAGGGGGGAAAACCAATCCGCCCACTCTAGGGAGTCTTACAGGGAATAGAAAAAGTCAAAATAATTTTAAAGAACCTATGGCAGTGTAAACAACCATAGCCATGTTGTATTGAAGAGGACTTATCTGTGGGCATAAATGTCTGAGAAAAGCAGTCAATCAGGTCACAACACAGATTTGTAAGGAACATGTAATGATTCAAGAAGTCATAATGTCTCCCCTCAAGTCAATGCTCAGTCACCCAAATAAGCAAGTTGGGATTTGCACCAGGCAGTGGTGATTTGGTCACTGGGATTCAACAATTGTTGCTGCAGGTCACCAACACTATCATACCAGAGAAGTATCAGGAAAACTGCATCCTGCTGGTATTTTGTTGTCTTTCTGCAGCACTGTCATGAGCTAAAAAGCATTTTCCTGGTACTTTGGAATTCCTTTTCTTCTCTTACTTCCACAGGAAGGTATATTTGAAGCCATGCTGACAGCAGAACAAGGACAAACATGGTATTTGTAACAGTGAACTCTAACTCTTCCATCAAAATGACTTTGAGTTGGTTCTACAGTAATTAGCCCTGCTATTCATACTATAAGAGCTCCAGATGAGACCACATGATTTAATTTTTAAATAAATGCATGCATGATTTTAATAAAATATGTAATTTTGATTTATATTAGACTTGTTAAAGAAAAGATAAATTGGCGTGAGGTTTGTCTGGAAGCTTCATACTCAAGAATATGGGTTCATATCATTGTTCAGCCATGTGCTTTTGTGATCACCTTTCTGTTCCAGATTTCTACTGGAAGGAAATTCCCTGGGCAAGCTGAAAACCTCTACTTTTCTTGCAAGGAGATAGTTCAGTCTTGGGAGGATATAGCAAGAGAAATTGTCAGTCACTGTCTATCCAGTCCTTTGGGGAAGTCATGACAGATCATTCACTGTAATCATAATGCTCCTAGATTCCTGATGTTCCACTTTGCACAGTATTACCCATGGAAGAAAATCAGCTAAGCACCCACCAAGTTCCTTTTCCTAGTGTCCCAGGAGCAATTTGAATTCAAGACTGCTGGAATGCTGGCTCACACATCTTTTCTCTTGGAGAGCACGAGTTCTGCTTGTGAGGACCACAGATTTTATCTGCTCTGGCACTGGACAACACCCAAGGCCTTATAGAGAGAAAGAACTGCTGCTGTCAGGGGAGAACACTGATCACCTCTGATGTTGCTTATCAGCAACTGAAGGACAAAGAGGAGAGCTGGAGGCTGACAGTAGCTAGGACTTTGTGATATTGTGTTGTGAATGGCCTTTTTAGGGGCAGGATGCCCAAGGTGCAAGTGCCTTACTGTTTCCCCTGGTAATACCAGCAACCATAACACCAGAAACCCCATTTCTATAGCTGTCCAGCAAGTGACAAGGGAACCATTTTGACTCAAGTGTGCCTGGAGGGAATATCCTACATGGCAATACTGCCTTCCAGAGTCAGGTGACATGGTGGAAGCAACATAAAAGGGGGAAAACAGACAACACCCCAAGGTGAAACACCTTCATGGCTTTTACCCTGGTGTGCTGCTCTTTGCCATATGCTCCTGATAGGTTCATGCATTGTGGTTAAACCCATATAAACTTGTCAGTACCACCAGGGATCATGAACTTCACCTACAGCCTGGCCACAAAACCCTAAGTGATTCTTCCCTTTAACAAATTACATGCTGTTTAGCATTTTGTCTGATGTTTCTTTAGCTTGTATAAAAAAATAACTTTCTTCAAATTACATTATAAATTACAATTCACAATCTGTGGGCTTTTACAGCAGTCATATTATACTCTTTGGTACATATTAAGTTAGCTTTCACTGTCTGACATAACATATGGTTTCTCTCTTAAGAAAGAAAGCAAAATAGATGAGTAGTGTAACTTCAGCCATTTCCATATTTGTCATTTTGCATGACTTAATGTTTTTCCTTTGAATCAATTTGAAGAGAAAATTCTTCATGCAGGCATATATACAAATCTCCTATGAGCTCCAGTTTGACTAATACAACTACAATCACTCCACATCAATTTTCCTTCTCTTACTTCATTTTTTCTTCTTTCTCTTTCTATGAAGGCTAAAAACACAACATATCAAAACAAATAAGCCAGTTTTATTCAAAACTTCCCTAAATAAGGACAGTTACAGTATGCAAAACACTCCTCATTTCAGATTTCTTCTTTAGAAGAGAACAGATACTATCCATGCTCCCTCTGGCATCATTTAGAAACTTTTGAAAATAGATAAGCACTGGACAGGGGTAAAATTTTTCCAGAATATTCCAGTTCTGCCTGGGGAAAGGCCGTAAGTAAATGCCTGGTATATTCCAAATTGGTTCTTGCAGACCACTGTTGCAGCTGGGAATGGCTTCGTTCCTGTACAAAGCATTACTTTATACCCGTGTCTGCTGATGAATGTCTCCAAATTTTTTGAACACCTAAATAATGAAATAATTAAATGTAATCACATTTCTTAGTTGAGACCCTAGTTCTATGGAACAGACACATCATCAACTCTTCCTGAGACTAACTCATTCCCCTTAGGCTATGTGTAAACACTTGATTTGTATTATCTCATGTAATAGGTCACATTATTTCCATTGGTGCAGATGTGGTTGATTTTCTTTATGGCTTTGTAAGACACATCACTGCCAAAAAACAAGCAGTGACGAGGAATGAGTGCTGGTTTATTTGAGACAGAAATCATTCAAAGTCTTGAATCACAGACTCCTCAGGGAAGTGGTCAAGGCCCCAAGCCTGTCTGAGTTCAAGAACAATTTGTACAATGCTATCAGGCACAGGGGGGTATTGCTGGGGTGTACTGTGCAGGACCAGAAGTTGAGCACCAATTATCATTGGGGGCTCCTTCCAGCTCAGGGTATTCTGTGATTCTATGATCTCAGGGGCACATCTGATCATACTCCGTTTCCTGAACAGAGCCAAGGTGGGAAGAGTGTGGAAAGGACACAAACTGCAATGCCAGTGTCAAGGTGAGCCCAGATGAACAGGCCAACCCAAAACTCCTCCCAAGGAAACACATTTCCCACCCTTTCCAACACTTTGCAGTGCCAGAGACATGCCTCATCCCAAAGCCATGTTTGCATACCAATGCACCACAGAATAAAAGATTTGCCCTTAAGGACATAGAGGGAATAGTTTTATTATTCTCATTGTTAAGGTGATGCATTTTGACAATGGCATTTGTAAGTTATCAAGAAATGATGTGGTGCTGCAGATTTATAGGTCACTCATGGGGACAACTCCCCTCCCTACCTCATCAGCAGGATGTCCTTGTGTCCCTTCAGTGCTATGCTTAGGCCCTGTTCTTGTACTGTAAACCACAGTGAAATCACACTTTACAGCAATTTTGATGATTCCAGGTTCCTCTCTAAGGTCAGAGAGCACAGAGTACAGCTGAGCAAGAATTTGTAAAGAGAGAATTTACTGCAAATTACCCTCTCAGGGATACACAGCTTTTCTGAGAATTTTTGTAAAGTACAGCTTGAAATTACATTACTATTTTGGTCAAAATTATAATTGTATTAACATACCATTTTTGTAAAGGAAATATTCCAGATATTGATTTTGAAAAAACAGTTTTGTTTTTAAGATGAATCTGAACAGAAAAAGAGGTACAGAAAAATGCTGTAGAATACTCTGAGAAAAGGCATAGAATAGTAGAGCTTATGATGAAGAGAATGTATAGGGCATCCAGAAAGTAATTATTTTTCAATCCTTCTATGTTTGCCACCAGAACAAAATAATTCATTACTCCCAGAGATGTAAAACTCAGCAATTTAGAGAAGTTAAATGCTGGGTGTCACAATAAATGTTAAGATTATTATCTGGGAAAAAAGAAAACTAATTAATTTTAAAAAGAGAATGTGTTTCTTCAGTGAGAATCTTGCCCTAGAAGAATTGATCTAGGCAACAGATTTTTCTGTAAACCAGTTAGCTGGAAAAAAATCCCCATGCTTCTTTTGGAGAGCAGTAGATGGGCTTTTGATTTCTCAGCTCTTGATAATGNTCTTTAAAGTCCCAGCTCCTCTATTAACGGGATTAAGTAAGAATCTAATTTTGCCATATCTAAAAAGATTTTTCTTTTCTTTTTGCACTCTTTGAGAGAATTAGAAATGTGGCTCAAGAAAATAGAAGAAATAAGGACACCTGCTCATCAGAATTTGGAAGTTTCACCCATGATTTCAAGAATACAGCCAGATTATCATTTTTAATCCAGTTACAAGTAAAAAACTTCATTGAAGAAGCTTCTCAAGATCAATGCCCACTACATTAGAAAGCAAGACCCAGTGAAAACAAGAGGCTCTAGTGGGCAACAGGCCCCTCAGAGACCTTCAGCATCCTGCAAAAGGCTGGTCTGGCAGTGCTGCCCAGCAGTGTCCAAGCATGTGGAAAGTCATCACAAGTGTCGAGTTTCCCTGTGGTGTCAGCACAGCCTGGGCTGGAGGGACAGAACCTGCACAGCTGTGTGTGTGACTATGACAGAATAGCAGCCCCCAAAGAGAAATTGCCAAAAACCAGCTTTTTGCACCCCATTTAAAAATCTAAAGTTTGTGTCACTGATGGTGTGGGTTTGTTCTTGTGGTGACCTCCCACTTAAATGTCCAGAGACAGACAATCCATTGCCTTCGAGACAGAGGGATGGACACGGGACTGGCCCATGGTACTATTATTCACTGTCCTGTCTCTGATGGAAGGCAGAGACTAAAACAAAACAAATTGCCCCTTCATGAGGCCTGCACATGAGGACAGTTCGCCTTTCCTTTGGTAAAAAACCCTCATTCTTCTGTCCTCATTTAGCAATTAGCTTTTTTATCAGTAAAAGTTTTTTAACAGTAGATAATTAAGTGGGATACTTTTACTGAAGAATAACCTACACCTTTCTACCCAACGGTTACAGACCTCAAAGGCTTTTTCAATCTGATAGTTAATTAAATGTAAGTACGCAAAAACAATTTATAATGATAATTAAGTGGCAAACCTAAAGTAAGCCATTTGATAGTACAGCAAAGCTGTTACAAAGAGTCTTAATATGAACTTACTCCTAGGAAAGAGTTGCTCAACACTTCACGAGGCTCTGCCTAACTCCTCAGTTAACAGCTCATCACCTGCTGTGTCTTGTCCATTATGAAGCTTTCTTTCTTCACACTTGCAGCAAAGTCTGTAAAAGTGATGGTATGCTCCTAAAGTGAAATACCAAAGCCTTTGGGTATTTTTCCACCTTGGGGTTTCAGATGGGAGCTGTTTCTCTCTTGATAGGGATATTTCTACTTATCCTCTGTCTCCGCCTTTCACCTCAGTCTGACATGAGAACAAGTAGTGGTCAAACCCTCTGAAATGGTGGGTAGGACCACCACAGCTGCTCAATGCTCTTGAAGAAGGGACAGTGCTCGACCTGCCTTGCACAAGGCAGCTTCTTCTACCAAGCACAGACTCAAATGGAAGTTGCCTGGGGAATAAAGTGCATTGAGAAGAAAATATTTTCTTGTCAAGGCATTGATTCCCCTATTTAACTCCCACACTTGTTCCCTGACTTGTAAAATGGGTGTTATACAAATGCAGTCTTCCAGTCTGGAGCAGCTGAGTGGCTGCTGATGAGACTTTTTGCTTGAAAGGCACAAACAGCCATTATTGAGCTATCCACAGACCTTTCTTTCACCAAGAAGAGTAAAGCAAGTGGAAGGATTAGCTGGCAGGCGCGCCTGCTGGCTACCAGCAGCTAGTAATAGGTAACAAAAACAGTAGCCTTGCTCTTCCGGGTAAACAAAATTTCTGGTGATGCCTCTCAAACCAGCAGGTCACCTGGCAAGAGCTGGTAGAGCTCCACCACTTGACATCTTACCAGGTTGACAGTTTATGTGTGTTATTGATGAAGGAGGCTGCATGGGAGCAGTGTCCTTGCCTTGAATTCAGCCAACAAGCTGCTCAAGAATTTTGCCAGGGGCACTGCAATTCAGTCTGTTGAACTGGCTACGATCCCTGGCTCTGAAATGAACTTCCAAGATGACCTTGAGAAGTCAATTTATGTACGCCTTGTGGTTCACATATTGCTTACTTGAGCTTGAACTGCAAAGTCTTTGCTACACCATTTTTAGGCCTGGAGCAGTCTGTGCTGGGCCAGTAATAATCTAATTCATCTTTCAACCTGGACAAGACCTCTAAGCTTGAAGTTTGAAGTCTGTTAGTTGTAGGATATGTTGAAATTGCATGCACTTTGCAGCCTGTCTCAAAATCCTGGCTTCCTCATTGTCCAAAGCACGAGCACTGTTGCTTCTTTCCATGGCATACACCTCTTCAGACTGATTTGGTCTACAATTTAAGCATTATATAAAGTAAAATATTGAATTACATAAAGCAACTTTTTGGGGGTAAGAGGTAAAGCTTCAAAAATCCACCAGAAGGCAAATTTGCTGCATTTAAAACAGGAAAACCCAGCTCCTACTTTCAGCTAAATTTGTCATATTTCTCCATTTACTTAAGCATAAGCATGTAAGGCAATATCAATTCTGACACTAGGACCTAAAATTATGGAAGATGCCAGTTAAAAAAAAACAGCAAAACAAGGAGAATTCTATATATCTATTTTTAACTATTTCTTTCCCTTCTGTGGTGGGTTTAGGAGTAATTGCTAAGTGATCCCTCCTTGTCGTTATCTCGACACACAAGATTTTTTAATTTATTTTCCCCTCTGTCCTCTTGAGATGGAAGAGTAAGAAAGTGTCTTGCTGAGCATCCAGCAGCCAGCCAAGTATAACTCCCCACATCTATAATTTTATTTCTTCACAAAACCCTTAATGTTTGTTTTATTGATATTTCAATCTACCCATAATGGCCAAGTTTATTCACAGTCAATTTCAGCGTTAGAACTTAACTAAAGAAAAAGCATTAGCACAAAATATTGATGTTTCTGCTTAATTTATTCCTTTAAAGGATCATAAGTTCTATGACATGAATATTAGCTGTTGAAAAGGGGAATGTAGCTAAGTTCACCTAAGAAAGCTAAGAGTATTCCCACACATTATGCAAGATTGAACTAGTTCCCATCCACCCCAGCGACTTCAGGGGTAGCATTCCATTAAATGCACATTTAAACTTATTGTGGGTTGTAAATGGTCCTGTATTTGTACACAAGCCATTCCTACTGCATGTCCTACATACATGCAAAAGAACACACAACTGGAGATCAAAACCAAGTTGAAATCAATGACATTATCAGGTTTGCGGCTTCTGTAAGTAAGCTGATATACTTGGTATTCCTTGCAAGTTTTGCTGCAGCAAATACATTTGTATAGGGCTGGTGACAGTCAATAGTTTCTGCATTTTATCCTTCATAAATACCATATGGTCAAGTTAACCTTTCCAACGTGGTAGCAAGCGCAATGGGTATGCATAGGATTAAGCAGAACTAATGAGACCTTGATACATTCTGCAGTGCAGCTAAACAGGACAAAGTTATTGCCAGAAGGTTTGGCCTGGGAAGCAGATAGCCTACAGCTCAAGAAGAAAATTAAGAAAGCCTGTTGAGCATTTAAAAAAAACTTCAGTGTACAGCATCATAAACATGAATATAAATCACAGCGGAATAAATATAAGAGAGACCCTCAACTAAGGAACATCCCTATAGTCTCGAAATTCTTTCTGACGGTCTACTTCTCTGTAAAAAGGCAGTTCCTGAACAGCAAAACTTAGAGAACTGTCCAGCTCCATGCCAAGATGTGGACAAGTACAACCCTGCTTAGCCCTCCCTAATTTCCAAAGGCCCACAGCATTCTCTGGCAAGATTCTTGATATAGATGCAAGACCACAACATCTGCCAGCCTCTGCATCTGAGATTTCATCCAAGGACTTTCTGATAGTGAAGGTCAAGAATCCAATACTCGTGGTACAATCCAGTTACCACTGTCATGAAGGGAGACAGGGATCTGTGTTGGATGATAATCCAAGCACACAGTTGCCTGGAGTTTGTAAAACCAGGCCTGATTCTATTACTCTCTTGTTCCTCTCTTGTTCAGAGGATCCTGATTCATGGATACAGAGAGTCCCCACACATTGTACAGTAAAAAACCCAACCTCTTTGAAAAACAGGACTCTTTTTATTGCCACTTCCCATTGTCCAACTAAAGGATTGACTGCTCTGACTTCAGAACTATCTGAAGATGTGACTAACACCTCATCCTCTCTGGCAACAAGAGGAGAAAACCTCCCTGATTGCTACACTTTTGAAATTGGTACTGTACCTCTCAAAAGTTTTAGTTGTGATTAATTCAAAATGTTTTTCAGGAACCCATTTAAAGAATATTATTTCAAAACCACACCAATGGGATTACTGTAAAATGGAAGGCTCAGAGAATATGTTTGTGGAGATCCAAATGTTTCTTCCAGGGCTCAGAGAAGCAGATAAGATGGCTTTGAGCCAGATGAGTTCTAAATAAGCCTTGAGTAAAAATTCATTCTGGTCATAATTTAAGATCACTATAGCAACACAACCACACTTGCCAAGTACGCAACATTATAAAATTACAACAGACTTTGAAAAAAAGATCTGTTTTCTAGCCATTTTTAAAAATAGATTTAAATCTGTATTATGAAGGTGGCAACAGTTGTTCAGGATCAAGATCTTATTTTATTCTGTGGATGGTTAAGGAAAAGCTATGTCGTATGCTTATTAAATTTACAGCAGGTATCTCCTGGAATATGGAACCAATGAGTCTTCCAAGGGATCCAAGAAGTTTTTCATCTCAGAAACAGATGGCACAGTAAGAGCAGGATTAAAGGAATAATGCAAGGAATCTCTGTAAAGTTCATTGTGCTACGGGAGAGAAGACAGAGAAGTCAGGGGTGTTAAGGCACATCCTTCCCCACAGACTTTCAGCCATTTGTGTTCGAAGGGAAGGTATATGTTTTGCACAAGAGCAAAGAAATGACAAGAAATTACATCTTTGTTCTGAATTCAGCACAATTCATCTTAATACAGAGCTGAGAAAACAGGCAGAACATCAGCCTTGAACTTTGTGCTGTGAGGTACACCACCCAGAGATACAAATTAAGATTCTCAGCTCATTTCTTCCCCATGCTTTGAGCACAGACGAGTTCCTGGAGAAAGACCCACAAGCAATTCAGCCACATTCTTACTTCTTTTGACAGCAGCAAAGCTCCAGATTCCTCAGTGGGAACACTGCTAGGAGGATCCCATGCACAGAAGACAATGTAGACCTCATGTTAAATGCAGCACCTTAACTGGGGCTGGCACACTCAGCTTCCTGGCATGGGAATTCTACTAGTTTTACATCACAGCTTTGCTGCAGCCTTGCAGGCATCTATATCCCCTAAACACATATACTTGGCTTGCTGCCAGACCCAAGGATAATCTTGAATTTATGCCAGATTTGAGAAAATCCTGTAGACTCAACTACACCTCCAATCAGGATTTAAGGATGTACAGGTATGTATTTGTATTTACAGAAGTTTTGAAGAGTTCTTAATCTGGGATGCTCAAATGAGGAGGAGGGGGTCCCAACCTTCTTCTTTTCTCTGAGGAAAGTTCACTCCCTGACAGCCACAGAAGAGCATAAAACTGCCAGATCATTTTGTACACTGCACCTTCCATCACACTTTCTCTTCTACACAAACAACATGGTGCACATAACTTTGGCAGCTCTCAGAGCAGCCTGCCTCTCTTGTAAAATGAAAAGGGGCTGGGATGGAAACCTACCAGTCCCGAAGGCTGGATGAGGCACAGATAAAGGTTTGCAATGTCGCTTGGTCCTGCAGGGGAGCAAGTGACCCTAAAGGGAAGCGACTTGGGAAAGCTGCAGGCAAGATGCAGGAAGAATTCATAGCATGTTTTCAAGATCACATCTAAGAAAGGGAGGTATCAAAATGCCTCCTCCTCCCATCCCACTGTTGGCTTGCAGCAACAGACATACCTGGATTTAAGAGAAGACGTGAAAATCTTCCTGACATGTAGAGTGCCTGAAGAGGGCTTACAGGAAGGCTCAAGACAGGCTTTTACAGTGGCTCAAGAGGCCACATAGTGATAGACTTTAAACTAAGAGATATTAGGTTTAGATTAGAGGTTAGGGAGAATTTCTTGACTATAATGGTGCTGAGGCATCGAACAGATTGCCTAGAGAGGCAGGGAACTCCCTGTTCTTGTTGGTGTTCAAGGCTGAGTTGGATGGGGGCTCTGAGTAACCTGGATTAGTGGAAGATGTCCCTGCCCATGACAGGGAGTTGGAACTAGATGATCTTTAAGGTCCCTGACAGGGGACCTAACCATTCTAGGATTATAGAATTCTGTGATCTGTTTTACCCTCTATGGGATTTCTTAATCCTGCAATCTGGAGGGAATTGCCCTGTAGTCAGCATGAGCACACTGTCTGGATCCAACCATCCTGCATGATCTTTAAATTATACTGTCTGGCTTCATTTTTAACTCAAAGACCTTTGATTAACAATGATCTTAATTACTCTGAATTTAAGACAGTTCAAGGTGTGCATAGTCAACCTTCCTCCATACTCATAAGTATGCTTGTTGGAATTTGTCTCTTAACACCAGCATTAAAATTGTGAATTTCCTGCTGCCCTGCCTACCCAGCTCTACAGTGTTGCAGTGGGCACCAGAACCTCTGCAGTTATAGGAGACACTGGTTCAACATCCATCATTACCCTGATTTTTGTCTTCCATGATGAAAGAGATCTTTCACTTCCCTAAGCACTCACAGTTTAGGGGAACTGCTGGGATCCCTTGGAATCAGGTGTAATCATCCCCTAAGAACTTCTATTTTACTACTATTCTCTTACATGTTTTTGTAAGGAGCAATGGGTAGAAACAAGAGGGGAGGTAGAGATTTCTTAGTAAGATTTCCCCAGGACTGATAATTATGTGAATAACTTCCCTGCTTATGCAACAGTCAATCTTTCCATAGACTGACGCCTTTACACTACAGATCTCTATCTGAAAGTCTTTTACGATGAACATCTTCCTCTCAGTCTCACTAGAAGACAGCTGGTCTGCATCATTCAACTTCAGGAAGGCAGAGCAGCCTTTGCTTTGGCAAACTTCCACCCATTACACCAACAGCCAGCTGCTCACCTTCTCTTTCTGCAAGTGGAATCTGGGAGAGAAGCAGGGACTAGGTGTTCTCCACATGAAGAACAGTCATGTTTGTGTGCAGTTTGGGTACCGCAGTATAAGACATTAAGCCATTAGAGAGTGTCCCAAGGAGGGTGACAAGGGTGGTGAAGGGCCTTGAGGGAAAACCATATGAGGAGCAGCTGAAGTCACTTGGTCTGTTCAGCCTGAAGGAGACTGACGGGACATCTCATTGCAGTCTACAACTTCCTTGTGAGAGGAAGAGGAGGGGCAGGCACTGATCTCTTCACTCTGGCTACCAGTGACAGGACTTGAGGAAATGGCCTGAAGCTGAGTCACGGAAGGTTTAGGCTGGGTATTAGGAAAAGGCTCTTCACCCAGAGGGGTGCTGGAACAGGTTCCCAAGGGCAGTGGTCACAGCACCAGCCTGACAGAGCTCAAGAAGTGTTTGGACAATGCTCTCAGACACACGGTGTGAGCCTTGGGGATGGTGCTGTGCAAGGACAGGAGTTGGACTCATGATCCTTGTGGGTCCCTTCCAACCCAGCATGTTCTGTGATTCTGATTTGATCAAAATATATGCTCTCAGTAAGCAGTTGTTCAAATCTAGCAATTTTTCTCCTTGAGACATTGTAGGGTCCCTGAGGATTTCCAGTATATGGTTGCATACAAAATGCTAAAAATAAAATCATTTTACTCTTCAACATAAAGACCTGGCTAATATAAACTCCATTAAATAACACAGCTCTGGCACTTGAAGTAATACACACTTAAACCTTCTTCATTAGGGACCAGAGAACTTTTAGCAGGACATTGAATAAGGCTCTCAAATGCTATTAACAGTACAATTTTCTGGATGTCAACAGGCTAGCTGACCCAAATAATCCTCTTCATAGTGAAGTGTTTACCTCCTCTAGCTCCTGGTTTTATTCTTATGCTGATGAGCATTTCGTTGATGTCCTATAAAAGAAAACAAAAGATTGTAAGTTTTACTCAGTAGAAAATAACTTTAAAATGTTCCTCTTCTTGGCTAGGTATTCTCTCTCATTCATAGAAAGCTGTACTCAAGCAAGTTAAATTGTATCTTCCTCTCAAGTCTGACTAATTAAAAAATCACTTAAGAGGTGACACTGTTTTATACAGTCAGATATTTAGAAATAGCAATCGTGAAATTTTGTCCAACATGAATAATTTCTGTATGCATCCACAGTCAAAAGATACATTATCTGCTGTGAAAACTCCCTTTCTCTGCACATGTGTTGAAATATTTATGTTGTATTAGGAAGCATATTGAAAATATTCTCCCGAATGTATCATGGCTGTGGAGGACAGGTTATCAAGGAGAATGTGAAAAATTCAATAGACTGCTCTTTCTGCAGATGCACTTTTTTATTCTCCATTCAGAAGTACAGAAAACACAGAAACTATATTATATTTGGGCAACTATTTTTGGGCAGCCTGAGTAGCCTCAACAGCAACAGCACAGAGACCTGGAGATGATGCCAAAAAATGAGGCAGCAACAGGACTCTCAGGCAGGGCTTCAGAGTGGTTAGTTTGCTAGGCTACAACAAGCCCATGGCCATGTATGGGACCACAACACATCCTTTATGGCAAATCCAACACCAAGCATGCCCACCAAGACCCAAGTTTTTATGAAAGACAGAGAGAGGGGAGTGAAAGACTTCAACGTCTTCTGTTAGCATTTCTGAGCAAGATTGGCTTGGCACACATGGACAATATCAGCACAAACAACATCCTTAAATGTCTGTTCTACATTGACTTGTGCACAGAGAGTGATTGCTGCATATGTATTTTATATAATTCAGGATATTACTTTGGGTACCAAACACTTCACTATCCAGAAACCTCTGATTTTTAATAAGAATGCTATTGTTTGCCTGCATGTCTGTCTCCATTGAAGTGTATCTCTTTTCTCCTCTCAAAGAAAAGGCAATCAAACAATCAAAAGACAAAGGAGGAACTTCACAACAGGGAAGGAGAAATGTTTTAAACGTGGAGCTTTTGATTCTTTTCATCTCATTGTTTACAAAAAGCTGTCTGATTAAGCACTGGTGTCAGCCACACCCCAGGTAGACCTCAGTGAAGAACAGACCTTAAAAGAACATGGCCAAACGGACTCCATGCTGATGAGACAGGATGAGGATACGCAAGCAGTTTGCATACATGGGTTTCAAAGTGCCAGCAGACTGAAATGAGAGAAGGGAGGAAAGATAAACCATTTTCCCAGTTCTAAAATGAAGACAGCTCTCTCCCAGCTCAAGAGGAGGAGGAGGCTGGTAATACATGTGTAGATCAAATGTCTCCTCTGCAGCAAAGTTTACACCTTCTGTCAATAGCCCAAAACCTAGAGACATTCAGGTGCTACAACAACCCCGAATGGATATTTTAGCTGGGTCAGCTGTGATATCACAGATCATTGTAAGGGGTATCAGCAAACCTCCTTCAGCAGAATGAGAGTAGAAGTTTATGTTAACTATGCTCCTCACAAAAATTGGTGTCATTTCCTCTAACTGCCCTCTTGTATTTGTGATATCAAGACTATGCTCTCTCAGGAGCTGATTCTGGCAGACACATATCTGGGCCAGAATAAAACTGTGGATTGTGCTGATGCCTCCTCTGATTGTTGTTGTCATATCATTTAAGCCTGCAAATTCACTAGAGGACTGAGTGAGATGGATCTGACAAATGCTCAACAGTAGTAATCCACCATCTCCTCCCCAGCATTCTAGCCATGTGGGCTTGCATGCACAACCCGTATTTGAAACCAGCTCACTGTTACTCTGCAGTGACCAGAGACTCTATTTTGGGCCTAATACTTTTCTCCAGCCTCAGACCCAATAGCTTTGTGTATCCATCTTTCACTTTGGCATAGCTTGTCAACCTCTACATGTCAGCAGCTCACTGTGGTGTTTCACAGAGCATGAGCACGTCAAGCGTTGCAGGTGGCACTGACAGCGGGCCCCACACCGGGGCAGGAGGGGGGTCCGGTTCTGTGCCTGTGGACAAAGCCATCTTCTCCCATCTGCAAAGGCCTGGACCCTCTGGTCTGTTTCTTGCAGCAAGGACTCAGCCCTTTTTCAGCCTTTCTAGCAAAGGAACTACAAAATGGCACCCTGTAACTCCACTGGTGATGGCTTATGTGACGTGTCTAGTAGCTCCAATGAGAAAAGTCGTGGAAAAGTTAGAGTTCAGCGGCACATATAAATCCATACAAAACTGGACTACAGACCACCTGAAAATTAATATTGCTGCAAAGAGACAACTGGTGGGTAGCACCCTGTGTGATTACACAGCGAAAGAGCCATAGCAGACACTGCATTTTAGTGGTCAAGGTTGTGTCAATAGGGGTTGATGGAAGTTGTTGTCTCTTTCTGTCTCTGAGGGTGTTACAAGTTGCTACGTTTGAGAAAAGCTTTTTACTCTGTTGTTCAGCACTGACATTAGCTAAATCCTTGGTTTTGTCGAGAAACTAGACACCAGTATGCATATCTTTGTCATCGCCACTATTTTTGCTAAGTGCTGAAACAAGTGGGCTTTTTCTGTTGCTATTAACTGTGTTATTTTTCTGTCAAATTACTTTCCAGATTCATGACTCAGGTGTAATTTTGATGACACAAATATGGTTCATTTTGAACTTCATGAACCATTCTTCTCACCACAGCTATAATTCTATTAAATCAAGTACACTGATTATTCTACAAATAACAGGAGAAATCCTAGATAAAAATTATTCTTCAATACTAAATATATTTTTTTGATTCACAGCAAAGAGAAACTGTCAAATATATTATATCTATTTTTTTCATATTGCATTACTTTCAGTGCAATGTCAAAAATACCAATGACCCTTTAGAGCATGATCAAAGCTATTAAAGCATATTAATGTCATTGCAGAAATCTTGGTTAATCAGTTCCCAGAAGAAAATTCCCGCAGGGATAATATTTTAACAAACACAAATTGTAACACACACAAATGACTCTTTTTACTCTGAGTAATGGATTATGTCTAAATGGGGTACATGGACAGTTACACTTTGTTGAGTGATTTGTGGGTTTGGCCTGAGATGTTCAGAAGGGAGCTGGTTCATACATCGAGTGAGGGTAGCCTAGAAGAGTTGAAAGGAACAACTTGCCTACAAATGTGTTTATCAAGCCAGATCTACGCCTCTGACCTCTCCACTAGCCCAAAAGTTTTGTCTTTTCTTATAACGCAAGGATCAGATCTCACTCACTGGCTTGGATAGCCTGGCAATCAGGGGCACATGCTGCACAAAGTCCTGGTAGTGTGCCCTCATGGTGGTCTCACACTTTCCAAGAAGGATCTGCAGAGCAGAGAGGACACATCACTGGTCAGCTTTCAGTCAGCATCCAACTGGATGCAGGCTTCCATTGCTAAATGGCCCTCAGCTTTTTTCTGCCTGCCCAAATAGGTGTCTACTGACCATGAGGTCACAAGTCAGGCAAATGCCTGTGCGGGAGGGCATGTGACACAAGCCTGCTGCAGCCAAGAACAAAACTTCAGCCAGGAGGACAACCCCTGTCTTCCCTACCCTGCTGAGTGATTCACTGCTAGAACCAGCCACAATATGGCCTCTGTCCTACTTCCTCACAGCGAACAGAGCAAATCAGAAAATCCTATCTGGCACATCACAGTGGCCACAGACCAGGAAAGAATCTAGGATGCTGATCTGCACATGTTTCTATTGTACCTTCAGGGCAATGAAACAGAAATTAGTTGAGGATATCCCACTGAGATTTCTGAATCAAATTTCCAGTAATAGAAAGTGTACAAAGATTTGTTTTCTGGTGCTGAGGAAAAGAACACAAAACTGACTCTGCTGTGCTCTGAGAAGTGCTTACATGGTAGATATTAACAGTTCTATCCACTGGCCTCAGATGCACAAAAGTAGAGAGGCATAAAAATCAGTAGCAGTGTTGACAAGACTGAAAAAGAGAGCTGTGATGAGGCCTGACAAAGTGTTGTGTTCTTTTGCACATGTGTTAGCGTGCAAATCTCTTGATAGCTGAGGCTGATAGCTGTTGGGAACTGTTCCTTACCAAACAGACATGACTGGCCTAAAAAACAGAGAGTTTATGCTGCATGAGCCACTGGAAGACACAGAGAGGACAAAAAGAAAGTAAGTAATCTGGGAATCTTCAGCATTGCATGCTGACTGTCTGGCACTCCAGACAAATACTTCCAAGGACCAGTGAGAATAAATAATTTTGCATTGACATTAGTGAAGTAAGACCATCTCTGAATGTCTATAATGAAATAATTGTTGCAATACTAATGTTAAAACATGAAGAAAGTCTAAAGGGATAAGTTATTCTACTAATGGAGGACTTCAGGTGTATATTACAGAGAGAAATGGTTAGAGTTCTGGATTAATTCACAGATGTGAAGACTACACTTGACAGCTACAGAGGTCAGCATACTAGTTCTTAAATACAAAAGACTTTGTCCAAATTGTGAACAACTCTTGGTGATGCTGGAGTCTTTGAGACCAAGGAGACAGACAGTCCTATACCCACCACATACAACCAGATCCGAAGAACACACAAAACAGGAGTGCTCACCCTTGCACTTCACTTTGTCCATTTCTCTGTCTTTAATGACAAGAGAAATTCTCAACTGATCTGTAAGGAATATCCATGCAACATGCTGAAGAGTAAAATCTCCCGTATAAGATCAGGCAGTCTTCTCCACAGGGTTAGTCATTATGCTTTAGTTCCTATTCTTTCTGGCTTGCTGAGTTCAAAGAAGATGATATATCTGAAGAATTTTTTCCAAAGGCAGAAGCGTGATCTTTAAAATATGTTTTCCCATAAGCTGTGGAGTCTCTCTGCATGAGGGGAGCACAAACTGTCCTCCCCTGCAATCTGTTGCAGAGCAGGTACAGTTTCACACAAGAAAATCGCTCCACAGAGTTGAAGAACACACCCACTTTAGCTTGTTGTACTATTTAATACAGATAACACTATATACAACATGAAAAGTAGGCTTTATTTTCCAAGACAGATTTTCTTTAACAGAGATTGTGATGGACAATGAAATCCCAGAAAGTTCAAGCTGACCATCTAAATTCTGTACTGCTTTAAATCTTATTATTGTTTAACTTCTATTAATTATCAATTAACCTTTGTTTTCCTTTCATTCACAATACAAATGGCAGAAGAAATGCAGAACTTATCTGCAGCAGTTTTCAACTCCTTTGCTACAGTCCTACAAAAAGCAAGCTGTAAATTTAAAATGTCGTAAATTAAAAAAAAGTTTGGGATCTCACCAGATGAAAATGCAGGCAGGTGTATTTCAGTGTTTATATGTTTGAGGTTCTCCTTATAAAAGGTATATGTTACTTATAAGAATTCATAATAATTTTCTTCTCTATCTTAACAAAATCAAATCCCATAATTGAGACAACCACTGGTAGGACTGCATTGTTTGCCCCTCACAGATAGGGGGCAGAGAAAGGATTCCTATTATTTCAAGCAGAATGTTAAATAATTCCTTTTAAAAGTAACTGCACAGTGAGCAGAAGTTAAGTGGGTGGGAGGACCTGGGAATGAACTGACAGAATCCACAGGTACCAAGAAGAGTGACTTCAACCTTAATTATGAACAAAAATAGCAGACCATTCAAGACAAGAATTTCAAAGACACGATCAATAGTGAGTCTGGAGTTTTAGACTGCATTGATTTTTTTTTGATACATTCAAAGTTTGCCCTTGCAAAGCAGGCTGGTTAGCCCATGAGAAAACTGAGGAACAGGTGGCCCTTCACCCTGCCTCTTTTTCTTCATTGTGGTGACCCAGGAATAGACTCCAAAGCTGTGTACTCATGTCAAGGTCTCACAAGAAACTGTAGCTGCTGACCCAAGAATCAACACTTTGAAACTTATTGCTTCATTCATCTGCAGGTGCCTATTGACCACTAGACATACTGGAAGTTCTTGGAGCGATTGAATTGGAAACCTGACTCTGTTTTCCTGAGCTCTCTACTGCAGTTACCTACTCTCACAGACATACCAGCCAAACACAGGATGTGTCTTTGATGTGCTTCTCAAGGCCAGTCAAAGCAGCTGGATTTTGTACCATGTAATTACAGACAGTAAGGCTTCTTAGAAGTTACTCAATTTGTCTTGTTTTGATAGAAAATTTCAATCGGGATTTGCAGGCACCCCTTCAAAAATTCTTTCTTGAAATCTAGTACATTTCTTGGAAAATAATTACGTCTAAAATGTCTTCTTTGAACTGGTCCTTTTATATTAGCACATTAATTAGTGGTAGACAGAATATATCTTAAGGGAACTTCAGGTTCTTAGTCCTCAACCGTTTGTGGGTTACTTTTCGAATTGCTGCCTCAGCTGGGCTGGAGAGCAGCTGTAATCTAAATAGAGCACTAGCCAGAGTTCCAGAAGGAAAAAATGCCATGGACCTCAGTTTCAGGCATATAGAGGCATTCGCAGCCTGCAAAAACAGGTAGTTCTCAGCTCCACTATCGTAGGAACAGAGCAAAGACCTAAGGTCCCATCTGCCCATTATGCTCTATTCTGCTGACTCCCACATCAAGCAAAAGTAGCCTGGGATTCTCTACCATCTCCCAACAATTAATCAAGATTCTAAACCCTTATGGTTGTATTTGTTGCTGAATATGCCTCAGTGTATTCTCTAGCTTTGACCTTCTCTTAGGCTGAGGTGGAGGACAAGAACCAAACTTCATCAGGCATCAAGCATGACATTGTGAATAGCACATTGACAAGAAAGAAAAGACAGATTTTCTTCCTCATTCCCTGCTCTCCTTTTTATTTACTCACTTGAGTCATCACCTATTACTAGCAGCATGTTGTATTTACATTTTCTCTCTTGGAAGGAAGTAAAAAATACGTAAGTTGAAACTTCCTTATAGGTTTGGCTGCTCAGGACATAAACACCGCATACTTGCTTTCATTGCTGTCCAATAAATATTTTATGCCTTTCTAACCTGACAAGCAGTTTTTCGGAGGACACTGTAGGCGATGCTAGTCAATTTTGCAAAGCTGTGAAACATCTGGTATGGCTGTAACATGTTGGCAGTGCTATCCATGCTACTCAGCTCTCAATGAGAATTTCTTTTTGCTTGTGTGCCAAATTAGAGTTGCTGTGAGCTTTGGGAAGACTGAAGCTTTCCCTAGCAGGTCATGAAATGAGTCATCAGTCCTGAATGAATCTTTGTATTACATGGATCACATGTATAGTAGTCTCACTGAATACATTTTCGTATCCTGAAAAAAAAAGAAAAGCAAGGATAACATTTTGGTGATTCTGTTAGCCGTAGACATGATTTTGCTTGGATTCAGCCTCACCTGTAGCCCTCCTTTCTTCCTGAAAAGATTCTGCTCCTCCCTCACAGAAAGAATAAATGTAAGTTACTCTCTGTGATACATCTAAAGACACAACTCATCTATCATGCGTGAGGCACGTAGCCTCTTATGATCTTACGATCCCTGTGCTGCACACACCAGGCCCCACACAGGAGCAGCACTGTGGTTTCTTACTTGCATTCCAAGTTTCTGCATCAAGTAAGAGCTAAGGATGTGGGCAGCAACATCCAGTCACAGAATAGGAGAAAATCTGAGACTCTGCAAAGCATTTAGAGATGGTGTCTGCTTGGTTTCCTGTGACAGCGTCACTGTTAGACAGGCGCCAGAAAAAAAGGCCTTTCTGCAGGCCTCTTGAGAGCCCACCTAATTTTTCCAACAACTCAAAGCCTGCAAACATAAAAGCAGCCCAGGCTTTCAGCAGTATGAAGAGCCAGAAGACAGCAGCCTTGTCACCTTCAAGAGAATGCCACACCTGAGAAGGGTTTACAAAGCCAGCAAAAGCTTTCAATAAGGCCAGCTCAATGAGAACTGGGTATAGGATTAAGCTTCAGAACATATCCAGAGTTGTTCAAAGCTTCCTTCTACATATGGGAAGGAGCATAGCATTTCTCAGAGTCCACTGACATTACTAGAAAATTGGTTAAAGTCAGAATGCCCTGTCTTTACTGGCATCTCATGCACACCACAATAATGCTGTTGCAGCCAGGGGACGCACTCCTTTCTCATTTAGTAGGTGGAAGTTTCTCTGTTTCCACTTTCATTGCTCCACAAAGAGCAGCAGCAGATTCATGAAGTCTTTTGCTGTTTCCAGTTCACCACCAAGCAGATCTTGGGCAGACAGAGCACATATGAGAAAGAGAGTCTATTTAAATACCACCTCTTCTAATAGCTGATGCTTTCAAGCCCAGTAATGTCTGCAGCTATACAACTCAGTGCTGAATAGCAAAGGCTTAAAAAGGAGGGAAAAGCATAGGGACCAAGATCATCACTGCCATGTCCATTGCAGTGTGGTAGGGAAAATTTTACCATGTGAATCCAGTGAGCTGTTTCTCCCTCATATTGCCCTGTTTCTGTCACTAGTAACATATGGGTGTTTTCACTGCTGCTGGAGTAGGCAAAACTGACAGGGGATGGAAGGAGGACCATGTGTCTCTTACTGTCTAATCAGTCAGAGGAAAGTCAGGAACAGCATATGTCACCTGAACCCACCTGCCCTTACATCCTTGATTTTCTGTGCCCTGTGGCTTTGACTGTGGTTACATCAGGCAGATGATTTAATTTCTCCTGCTATGAGAGTGGGGCTGGGGTGCAGGACTTCCTTGAGAACGGTGGCAGTTTAGACCTAGATTTTAAAGTCAGCTCTGCATCCTCCTACTTCTTGTGCTTCAGTAAGGTCACTGCCTCTGAACTGCACAGCACCCAGCATCTCAGTCAGGCTCCAGACAAAGGAGAAAACATCCCCAATAGCAAGAATCAGGCATTTTATCCTACTCTTCCAGAGTCTTAGCTATATCCTGGGCCACAAAAATTAATCTGCAGTAAAGGTCATACTCCAATATTCTGCTCTGCTTTACTGCCAGTTTCCACCCTGACAGTTTCCATTAACACTGATCTGCTGTCTGCACAGGTGCTCACTGCCCGTCCAAGAGGATCCAACACAAGCGGGCCAACCTCACTGTCAAACATGAATCCAGGTTCTCCTCTGCTCAGTCTGAGTCTGTTTACAGCAGTATCTGGCCAGTTGAACTCATAACTTGCATGTCCCAAGCCACTCAACAGCCGCAGCACAGAAAATTACAGACTGAAAGCACTGTTTTTAGGTATGAATCCTTGTGCTTTTCCCAAATGCCCCATTCCTGTTATAAAGATCTCTCCATGCCATAGAGATCCTTTTGGTGTTTCTAGTATTTATTAGCTATCACCAGAGCACAACCTTTTTGTGTAGCATCCCAGTCAAAGCTATGGCTAGAGACATCTCTAAAAGGATTCTGCAGGCTTACTTTGATTCTCTCCCTCAGTTTTAGACCCACTAACACACAATTTCAGCCTTCACACCTGTGTGTTAATATGTTCCTGTGGAGTAAAAGCAAGAGAGGACAATAGATGGTAAACTGTCAATACTCTGAGCCTATTTAACTTGAACTCAGATGTAAGCAATGAATTTTTAGGCTGAAAAAAATTGATCCATGGGCTTTTCCTAAATACATCGCATCAATTTCTAGCTTAGGAAAATTGCATTAACTCTTATTTGCAAGGTGTAGAAGACTGCTGACAAAAGCATGTTGTGAATTCTGTTGCCAAGACCAAGGAACAAATACAAGAAGATAGGTCTGCAAGTTTGAAGTTGAGTACAAGTCTGTGTGGAATTTACGGACAAATCTCCTGCAACAGAAAAGCCTTTTACAACTTTGAGCTGGATTTGCACTGTTTTTTGTATTTTAAAACAAATTTTTCCAAAGCATTTTCTTAAACTATAGCTTGTATTTAATCTGAAAAGGTACCTCTTTATTCCTAACAAAATATTTTTTAAATAGATGCCATGGGCAATTCAACATGAATTTTTTAACTCCCATTTTATTTATCAAAAAGTAAAATGTTTTGGAAATGTGAAACACTTACTTAGATTTGCCCCACCCAGAAATTGTGTTTCCATTTCATCAGTATTTTACTCAACTGGAGCTGAAACTCCTTTCAACTTTCCTCTGAGGAGATAAAAGATCACCTTGCTTCCTGCAGCTACTTGTACTGACTGTTGTTTGCTAGGAGGCAGAAAAACAGAAGGGCAGACAGAAAACCAGGTTTCCCCTCATCAATCTAGCCCCACAAGGCTTAGCTCTGCTGGCAACTCACTTACATTCAGAAAGGAATTAAGTGCTCCTAACAATTGCGTAAATAACAGGAAGCTGCAAGATAAGAACCACATCTTCTGCACTAGTCTTGCAGGGATAATTCAGCAGGAAGTGGAGATTCCCTCTATCATTCCTAGCAAGAAAAGGGGGCTCATTGGTAGAACTCACTGCAGACATGGAGCAAACCCCAGCTCACCCCTCAAGCCACAGGGCTTTAATGCTGATGAGGGTGGTACATATGCTTTCAGAAACCTCAAGGGACAACAGCTTTTTGGAGTCTGTAAAGAAGGATCTGCCTCCAAGCATTGGGTAGTGGGTGTAAAAAATTAATTAAGAGCACAGTAAAGGGATTTTATAGAAGATTGGCTATAAAACAATGTCACATGTTTGTCTTAAGGAAAGAAGTATCTGAAGAAGGGGTAAATATTTGTCTTTTTGTATCTCTCTTCCTCTGTCAAGGCTTTTATCTTACCAAAATGAGCATTGTGTACAAAAAATACCTTGTGAATAATGTTTATAAACCACAACTGTGTAGAGATAAGGCAGATAGAAATGCCAAGATCGGTCTTCATGTCAGTCAGCATCACAGGTGCAGGCCCCAGCTTCTGATGGCGCACGACATGACCAGCAACTGCTATGAAAACTCCTCCAGCCCTTCACAGGGTCACCTCTGAATGACATGTGGCATCAGCTAGTGGCAACAGAGAATCAATGCAGGATGTGAACTGACTGGATTTTCTCCATTTTCCCATCCCTAGTCTGCATTTCAGTGCAGGAGTTTGACATAAAGGCATACATAGTAAATTACTAACAGCGTGTGAAGCAGTAGAAATACCCAATAAGATAGGCTTCCTTCAGCAGGAAACTTCCTTACCTACCTTTGAAAAGGGTGATGGACTACCTTCAGTGCAACTACAGGAGCATGCAATACCACTATACTTTCCATGACTGATTTTCTTTATTCTCACAGCTGTTTTGCTATTATGGAACAAATAATAACATTCTTTAAGAAGGACTTTCAGAACACTTAGCATTAAAAACAGTGAGAATTTGTTCTGGTGTCAATGGAACACAGGGTAAAAGAACATTTCATGTAGCATATTATTTTACATGTATTGAGCCTGGTTTAGCCAAAATAAAGCCCTCTCGAAATGTTACTTTAATTTCTTGAAATTGTATTTTTTTCCAAGTGGTTATAAAGAGAAACGTGGCATTATATAAACCTGTATGAAATGCAGAGATTCAAAAATCTCTCCCACCAGAAAGTCAATTATTCTAAACTGTTCTCATCTTCTATAAACAGCTAATTCTCTTGCAGCGTTTTTTGCCTATAAATCTCAAAGAACATCGATAAACATGAGACCCTATTCTCAGCCAAGTGACATTTGTCAACTCATTGAATGAGGTGCAATAACTTCTGAGTGACAGCCGCAGGAGTTTAGTAAATTGTCAATGTGAAGAGCAGTAAGAATGTTATCATCTGCTCTCCTGATTGAGGTATCATCAGTATGGGGCCTCTCCTTGGTAAGAAGTAATTCATCAAGATCTAAGTCATCAACACCGAAAACACAGTACGAATATCTGGGTGCTGAGAAGCACCCATACAAATGTCTCTTAGAGCTTCAACTAGCTGTTTTATATAGGAGAGATCTCTCCCCACAAAATATGCCAGAAGAGTTTGTGTGTTCTCTGCACAAAAATCTTCTTTAGGAAATTCTTCCTGCTAATTACTTCGAGCAATTCTGTTAATAGTTTTATAGATATAAAAATGTTTATATAAGACATTTATATAAAACACTTAAAAATGTCTATGTTTATGTTTATATAAAAGTTTCACAGATATAAAAATAAGAACATGTGATGTCAGCTTCCCATATATTTAGAGTTTTGCTTTGCTGCTAGAGGAAGGAGAGGTAAACAAGTAGTCCAGCAAAAACAAGCAAGGGATCATCAAGTATAATATACCAAATATAATGAAAACAGCACAACACAGTTGAGGCAGCTTTATGTTTGAAAATACAAACCATCCAAATGGAAAACATCAGCTATTTAAATTCTCTTTGCTTCTATTTTTCTCCGTTAAATCAAGTCACGGTTTGGAGCTTTAACAAAAAAGGGTTTAATCAGCCTGTTTCTGATGTAGGGAGTAGGTTGAAGTAATGATAGCAGACTGGAAAGATGTCTTCTGTTGCCTAGCATTGTTGTGCCAAATATAGACACCATGTGTTACATTCCAGCCCAAGTGATCCCAGAGCATCTTCTTCCCTTTTGCTTTGGGAAGCCAACACCTAAACACACAGACAACTGAGGGAGAATAGAATTTCAATGCCATTGAATATAGTGAATAACTGCCTACCTAAATCATTTTTGTCCAAAAGAAGTCTGTTGAAAAAAGGTGTACATGTTGTTGGAAAATTTAAAAAAAATTTTGTAAAGTATTCTTGTGTTTCAAAAGAAAAAACAGCTACATTTATTTTTAAAAGCCAGAAACAAAACGTCACCTCCTTTTTCTCTCAAACATAAAATAAATAACAGTTTGGTAATAAGCTCTCAGAGGATGAAAACATTTGTGCTGAAATGTTTACTAGCATAGAAAATGAAATTTTTGTTTAACTGATTATGTAGGAACAGTGTGCTCCTGGAAAATTCAGAGAAGGGCAAGCAAGTCAAGCAAGAGGTGGTAGTTTGTTTCTGAACTCATGGTGAAGCATTCACCACACACATAAACAAGCTCAGATAGATAGTGAAGGCTGCCTGCCCCTCAGTAAGTGCCCCCTGATTCCGAATAACTCCAGGTCCATACGCACACCACCATCAGTCTGTACATAAACTTCAGAGAGTAGAATGCTTTTGAGATTCAAAATTGAGTGCAATAGAACAAGAAATGGCATTATTTTTTCTTTAGCAGCTCACAAGACAAGTTGCCAGTTATTGACCCATCACAAGTTTTTACAGATGTCTTTGATACTTTTCAGTGCAAAAGATACTTCAAGGTACATTTTAAAGACCGATCTCTCTGTCTGTCCTTGGATTGTATCTAATTGACAAAGCCCAGATACTGAGCATGATTGCGACCAGAAATAATCTAAACTAATAGAAGGCTTGGGTAGGCTTAATACAATATTTGTAAAGATTTATGAAATTGACAGAGGTTCTCTTTGTTGATGGAGCAAACTTCAGATCAATTCTCTGGTAACTTCTGGGGAGGAAGAGAAGAGGAGAGAAGGTAAAACTAAAACTGAGATCCCCTTGTAACTGAAAACGCATCAAAACAAACAAAAAGCTTGTTTGTTTTAAAAATGCTTACAAAATCCTCATTTGATGCACAAATCCAAATTCAGAATCTTCCCAAGCTATTCCAAAATGGAGCTGATTCTTCCACCCCCATCTGAACTATAAGTCAATCATAGTATGAAGCAAATTTCTAGGTTTTATGGCTATCTTTTAACGTAGATGTTTCTCTGGCTTATTGCACTTGAAATTAAGGGTGAATTTTGTGTCCCTAAAAAAAAGTTAAGTTTTTGTTCTCAGGCAGCATAAATTGATAGAAGCTTTCATGTAGATCCACTGATTTTTACCCACAGAATAGCTGATCCTTACCTTTTACCTTTGTCATATGCAGCAGAGCAGGGAAGTCAAAATATCCCAAACATGGTCACAGAATTTCCATGACCAGCTTTGGATGCAGCAATACAGACAGGTACAGAACAAACACAGCTTTGCTACTCCAGGCTCTTTCATATGTCGTCACAGAGATCAGAGGATTCAGTATTGCTTTATTAAGAACTACACACATCCTCTGACCAGGGGCAATAGCTGATAACATTTCTGCATCACAGAGGCACCTTCTTGAGTCAGGTTCAAGGGATCCTTTGGTTACAAGACTCCAGCATTGTTCCCATTCTTCTATCTGCCTGCACAGGGCATTAGCCCAAGCTCCAGGAGACTGCAGGGCACTTCTGTCCTGCTGGTGACCTCACAGGAGTCACTTACTCTGTGCTGTTATTTCACCACAGTGACATGGAAATAAAAGAGTGACATGGAAATAAAAGAGTCCCATGTTTTGTAAATTGTGTTTAGATTTAGAGTCA
Source organism: Pardalotus punctatus (assembly GCA_013400915.1). NCBI lineage: Eukaryota > Metazoa > Chordata > Aves > Passeriformes > Pardalotidae > Pardalotus > Pardalotus punctatus. Next base: position 20,442 of record VZTX01021841.1, on the reverse strand, counting down.
TGGAGTTCTATTCAGGGCGTGGGGATTATTCTCACTCATATATGCACCTTGGCTTCTGAAGTGGTAAACAAGGTTCACAGCCAAAGCAAAGACATGTCCTGCTCTCTTTTGGCTCTCCATCCGTGTATTTTATTTTGTAATTGTAAAAAATGGGTGATAAGCCTACAGAGTACTATTTTTAGAGTTTAATCATAATTAGCACAAGAAAAGTTAGATTACACCTGGGCAAAGGACACAAAAATATTTGTTCCTGCTAGGAGGATGAAACCTGAAAATTCCAGTTCTGCATTTAAAAGATGGAACATTTTTCAGGATGAGATAAGTATTAGCAGGATCTAGAGCATTAATGGGACACACAATTCAGATTTCTCATTCATGCAGATACCTTCAGGACAGCTTGAAGCTGGTATTTCCTGAGATATTTTAAGAGACCATGAAAGAACGTTGTTTTTCTTGCTGTTACAGCAAAGCAGTTTTCACAGGCTTTACATGATCTGGAAACAAGGGGGAAAAAACACAGTCCAATAGCTAAGCCAGGAATCACTTATTTTAAAGGTGTAGGACCCAACAAGTCCCCAGCAGCTGAATACAAGTGACATGCTCCTCTGGTCAGGCTGCTGGTCTGCTAGTTTGGGTATCTAGTCTGGTTGACATCAAATTTCAGTGCTGGCTATTCTCAGACCAGTGGCCTAACTAAGTATCCCCCTATGCAGCAATCAATCCATCAGAGGGCAATAAGAACAAAAAAAGAGTAGCACCACCGAAACAGATTTATTGAAAGCTCTATCATTTATAATATTGGGAAAAATAATAGTGCCAGCTTCCAGCAGTCTTTTTAAAAATAAGTTGTGCTGATCATTGTCTCAAAAATAACAGAAAACAAGGTAATCAATGAGACAGGAAAGGAGTGGTAAATCCAGCTCTGAGAAGTCATTAACACTACAGTTCATCCTATGGGAGAATATATCAGCAGGAAATCAGTTTGTTTACTCAGGAAAACCTGCTGAGACTAATTACAGGTGAAAGTCTGATATAATCTGTTGTATTTCAGATCACATTCCCAAAAAAGATAGGTGCCTTCCCTAAACAGTAATTCTCTATGTTGTATGTGGTAGAGACACCAATCACATAAATATGGTTTATTCATGTAATCTCCTAGCATGGGAAATAGGCTGGGATCACAGTATGAGATCCAATTTCTTGGCTAGATAGGTGACGTCTTTCGTAGAGGAGCACAGCAGCAATACAAAAATCTGTAGTTGCTTGATCTCTATACAAAGCATCACCAATATCTCAGCACACTCTTGATTTTCCTTGCTGGAATGCTGGGATGAATGCCAGCCACCTGAGTCAGGGACTTCAGCAAAAGCCATGTGAATATGACCAACAGACCAAAGGATCAAGGCTAAACCCTGAACATGTTGCTTGCAAAGTAATCCCACTGATAGAGGGAATGTACTTACCCAGAAGCAGCACTTCTTTCTCTTTTTATGGAAATCTCTGCAATTTTGCTTAACTCCAAAAAGCAGAGGAAAATGTTTCATCTTCATTCAAAACAGAAATCTTTTCAGACTTGCTATTGTTGAGCTACCATTAGAGTAACAGTGGCATGATATAAAATTATATGTATTTTATTTCCAATGGAGAATATCCCATGAACACTCCAGGATATTGAATGACATATTAAATCTTGCTGAACAAAGCATTGCTCTGACTTCTTTGGAAAAAACTGTTTTCTTCAGGACTCTCATACCTTCATTCTTACCGTGGAACCAATCCCATAGGTATTTCAAACATCTCCTGTGATATCAAAAGTATTTTTTTTCCTACAGCTATTAACCAAAAGAACAGAACCAGCAAACATAAACAAAAGAATTTTCACCCCAAATTATCAGTTCTCTCTCAGCTCAAGGCCTCTGCCTCACATCACATTCTATCTACGGGTGGTTATTTCTCAGACACATAATGCAAATAATTTTGAAAGAAAAACATTCTACTTGCTGTTTGGGTGTGGGGCTTTTTTGTTCCCTTAGGAGATATCCATGCTACACTATGGCTCTCTCCCTTCCTTCTAAGCAGCAAATTTATGCTCTATGGCAAGAGGTGGCACCAGGTGAGTTGACACTCCTGGAGACTGAAAGCTTTCACATCTCCCCAGGCTATGCTGCACCTTACTGCCTGGAGCTTCTGGCAGTGAATCTGTCATACAGAGTAACCACCATTTAGGGGAGAGGAAATCATACTGTCAGTAGAGAAAAGCGAGCTGGCTGGCTGGCTGGCTATGGAGTCATGGACACTGGACTTCAGCAGGCAAGCTCTCCTCTTGTTAGGACACTGAAATTTAAGGGGGAACATTCCTTCCACATCGTGCAAAATTTAACCCTAAAATTTGTTGATGCTCCTGAGAGTCACCTGTCTTGAAGGTGTTCTGGAAAGGCACTGAATAGAATAAAGAAGACATGGTAATGATCTGTTCATATTTCACTTTTAACTGTTAGATTTCCTTACTTTGGGATTCACTTCTGCTGTTTGTATTATTCAAACAGGTATGACTATTACTTTGACAGACCTATCATGGGAACATATTATTGCAGATTTCCTTCCCTGTTTTTTATTAGAACCTTCCATGTTCTACAATGAAAGGTTTGAGGGCTACAACTCTACAGCAACAGCTTCCTCAGACAAAAGAAGGAAAACAAGTGCAGTAGGAGAGGAAATCATTTCCCATAGCTGCACTCAAGGTATGGACTGCAGCTCAGACCCTTCCAGCCTCATTTGAGCTTGCCATTCTCCCACTAGAAAATGGACTGAGCAGAAAGCTAAAGATCTAATACTTTACAGGACTATAACTGAGAAAGGAAAAAAAAACTGCTGCAATCAGTGGGAGCTTCCCCAACTACTGCAGTGAGCTTTGGGAAGGGCTAGGCCAGGAGGACAAGGAGTAGAAACTGAGGCACAGAAAGTTCCACCCAAATACGAGGAAGAAGGAATAAGGAAGAACTTCTTTATCATGCAGGTGACCATGCACTGGTTGTCCAGAGAGGTCGTGGAGTCTACCTCACTGGAGATATTCAAGAACTGGATAAAATCCTGTGCCATGTGCTCTAGGGTAACCCTGCTAACCCAGCAAGGCTGGACCACACAACCCACTGTGGTCCCCGGGAACCTGACTCATCCTGGGGCTCTGCTATCTCAAAGGGAAAGGTCTGCTGTATTCCCTCTGGCACCAGGAAAGATACACACAACCTGCTGCTTCCCAAACCCTCAGTTTCTGCACTGCATGGGCTTACTGTGTTTACACCTTTGCTGTCTCAGAAATGTCAGGCTCATCAAGAATTTGCAAAGCCTCGTCACCTGGATGTGTGTGATCACATGGGGAGCTCAGCTAAACCCAGCTTCCAGACAGCACAACAGCACAAAATACGGCTCAGAAGCCAGCCAGCTTCACACTACTGATTTTGACATCTACATTGGCTGGGCTTGATGATCTCAAAGGTCTTTTCCAACCTAGTAGATTCTGTAATTCTGCCATTGAATCTTAAAACCTCCACACTGACATTTGCATCCTATCATTAAACACAGGTTAGTGTCTCTATGAGGGTCTGAAGGGCACCACTGCGCCTGTCTGATGTTTCCTGGCCCCCCAGGGCTCCTCCTGCCTGCCCGTGGCCTCTGATGCTCCCCTCAGGACCCAGCCCTGCAGCCCCTGAGAGTTCTCAGCTATCACCATGCCCAGGCAGTCTGCACAGTTAGGCAGGATGACTGTCCCTTTGCGCTACTGGTCTGGCACTTGTGGCACCTGGATTTTGTGCTGACTCAGCTCACGGGCAGCCTGTGACATGCCCCTCACCTACACAGAGGAAAACAGGCTGGCCACATAGCCTCATCTCCAAAATTTTCCAATCTTTCTGTTGGGAAAAGACAGTCATTAATTATTACAAGCTCTCTCCACTGGAGCAGACAGAACAAACTGCTCTTATTTTGCAACTGTGAGTCACCCCTTTGGATGGTGGCGAAGGGAAGATGGGGGTGATGATGTAATCCCTAACCCTTTTGGGTTCCCCATCTGCCAAGGAGGAAAAAGCAGACTGTGCTGCCAGGCAAAGCTTACAGACCATTTGTTCAGGAAGGTATCACAAGGGCAATGGGCACAGATCTGTGGCTGAGAAGCCAAGAAGATAGAAGAGAGATGGGCACTGGGAGAGCAGATAGACCGAGAGCTCTCCCATGCTTGTATCTGGTATCTCCATGCAGTACTGAAGATACAAGAGCAAACTCTGCCTGTTTAGGGTAAGGCACTCAACTATTGTCCCAACTCTCTCACCAATTTCTTTGGCTGTGGAAAGAACATAAATAAACCAGGGGTGGGTTCTTTCCTAAAAATCGTTCCAAGGGGCATCTTGTCTTCCAGACACAGGGAAGAAAAAAGGTAATTGTAAAAAGGTGTGCCTTTACTATTTTCATAAGCTGTGTTTAAAGGCCCAAGTCCCCTGAATACCCCACTCCCATTACTGACAACTAAAGGTCAGTATCTGTCAAGTATACCATGCTATTCCTAGCATGTTTTTCTAGGTATATACTTTTGTACACATGTGGGATGAGAAAGCAGTCTGTTCAAGGAACTCAGGGATTTCTTTGAAGTTCTTGCAGCTCCTGGTCCAGTGCCTTAACTTAACTAACATCTTTGGCTAGGAACATGATAGTGAAATCAGAAGAACAAAAGAAATCACTCTTCCCATCAACTTGAATTTCCCTTCCAAAATAATGAATCTGTACTTGCAACAGAACCCTAGGACTTTACACATTCAATAGATAACTGAAGTAAATAATTATTTGAACTTTTAAAAGTAATTAATTTAAATAGCTGATCTATTTAAAGAGCCCATCTGTTATTTAAGTGATCCACAACTGTTCGTTATTTTTTAAAAAAAATTGAACATATGTGTCTTTAATCTTTGTTTGGGATTTAATCAACCCTCCCAACCTTGCCAAGAGTATTTTAAATAAAAATGCTTTTTGTAACTCAGAGATTTTAATGAAGTATTACTAGCTGCCAGTATAATTCTTTTAATAACCAGAGACAGGGTTCTGTCTTATGACATCAGAAAAGCTAGACAAAAATTGGTCTAAATTACTCTTCAAAGCAGCCCTGAAATATCCTCAGAATCTGCTAAGGATGTCTGAGTTCATTTCAGGAAGATGGCAAGGTAATCTATGTAGTGAAAATAGTAATGAAACTGACAGATCAAAATACAAATTGGAGATAAAATCATCCCTGAATGATGTCTTTGTCCCAAGGCATGACCCTCAACATCACTTATCAGGATAATAGGCCATTCACTGGAAATCATTTCCCCTCACTCACATCTCAGTGCCAGCATGGGAAGCAGACAGTCCTCCTCTGGGAGACACCATGAGGCTGCAGGTGACACAATGGTTCTTAATTTTGCACTTCTGCCTTGTTTTCCAGGCAATATGCCCCATATCAGAGCTTCACTGGACAGGTGGTCACCTCTTTCCACATCGCATCACATCACCAGACAACACTCTGAAGTCCTTTTTGATGCTGTCTTCCACGTGGGGATCTCCACTCCTACCATTTCTGCCCAGACTTAGGAACACACTATCCTGTACAGCTTGCTGTATCCTGCCAACCTGTACTCTGGTGCTGGCACCTCCACTTATCTTTCTTTCTACCTGACTGTGGTCACATTGAAAGAGACTCTCAGATCCAAAATTCGTCATGCATCCACTAGTCCAAGTGGTGGATCTGCATTCAACACTTGGAAGACATTTTACTGTGGTACATACACAGCACTCTTAACCCTTCCCAAACTTTATAAATGCCAGTATCAGTGTAGTTGTATTCTCATTCTTATGCCCCTGTATTGCTCTAGCTTTTATTACAAAAGGCTTGGGGAACCCAGGTGACTCCTCTCTCCCTCTGTATATTGGGAAAACCCCTGTCAATATATTTTATGAGATCAGTGCGCCAAAGAAGGTTGTGTGAACCTCTCAGTACGTGGGTCATCTACAGGGCTTGAGTTTTCTGCATACTTCTAGAGGATTTAACACTTACTGTTGCTGCCCGTCTGCTACTATTGCACTTCCCCAGCCATGTTGAACCACGGAGTTCTCTTCAGCCCAGCAAGTCAGCATCTCAGGGGAGTTTCAAAAGTGGGAGGTCTGGCTACATTTTAGAACACTGGGTAGTAGGTACACAGTTCTACTAAAAAGCCATGCCTCACTATGCTACCTGCTGGGACACTATTGCCTAAATACATCGTACGGTGCACAGTACATAGTGTCAATACTATACCACAGAATGCCAATCTTCAGACACTTTGGGTGTCTTTAAGCCACCTGTATGGGTCCAGGAGACATGACAAAGGGCTAAGGGCAACAGCCACCTTTCTAGCTCTTCAAGGACAGGTTGGATGGACATATGTCCCTCTAAAGCACCACTAGATGCCTGTTTTGAAGGGACAGAACCCTATACGCACAGATTCAAAGCCCTGTTTGTTCATTGACAGGCAGAGATGTGATTCAAGTCCAAGTCTTGAGTGCTAGAATCAAGATGAGCCAAGAGTGCTCTACTGCTCCTTTCCTTGTCCGCCTCATGTAGGCAAGATAAATTCTTGTATTGTCTCCTTTCTATTATTAATCCATGAGAACCCCCATGTGAGTCACTCCTGAACGAATCTTCCTGGTATCCCTGCTGTCTCTTTGCACCCACTTTGAAGTGGGAGAAGCTGCAGCAGCTCCCGATTCCTGAATACTCTCTGCTGATCCACCAAGCCTTCTTGGTGTTCGGTTGTTCAAGGTCTATTCAAACACCATCATACTTTATACCATTTGACGTCCCTCATTTTTTTCTAACATATTTTCCGTCTTTTTTTTGCTTTCCCTTCATTTTCTTCATTGTCCAGATAAATGTGCCTTTTGACCACACTGGTTACAGGCATCTCAAATATTTCCTGTCTTTTCTGCTATTCTGCATCTCTCATGAACCTTTGTTCAGAAAGGCTATGCTAGAACACACTGAGAATTCCAGTATCTCTGTGTCCTGATCTGCATAGTAGTTAAAAGCAGGTGGCTGGGTAAGAATTGAAAAACCGATCAGGTCCTATAGGTTACTGTTCTTCAGTACCTCCCCAGTTTCCAACTGTATATAGGCCAGACGAATCATAAACTACAGCCTATGACTGTTTAATAACCCTCTAAAAATTTGTCTTCCTTGTCTTGCCCAATACCCTTCTTGAAACAAGATAAATTTCCAGCATCCTTAACATCCCACAGAATGGATTTCCACACCCTACTGCAAACTAAATGGAGAACCATCTGCTTCATTTGTATTAGAGCTGCTAGCAAAAACTTTTATATCATTACCCTGGATTCTGCACTAGGAAAAACAGTGAGCAGTCAGTTCTTATTCATCTTCTCTAGGCAATCATTTATTGCTTTCCCCTAGTTTCATCTCATATTTCAAGAAAATTTTAGTACAATTTTCATTTAGGTTGGGTCACAGCAGTTTCTGTGGGTTTACTATTTTTCCCCACTTCTTGTCATTATCTGTGAAGTACACATGAAGCAGAATGCATAGAACCAAAGCAAAAGTGTAAAATTAATACCATGGAATTGTTGTCAATAACCTAAACTGTGCTAACACACAAATATGATCTTCAGCATGAAACGCTGCATATGCAAAGAGGAATAGAAAATAATAGGAATTTTCTTTCTGCACAGTTGTTCCAGGGTGTGGGTGGACAGTCACATTCTCTGAAATCTCAATCCCCTGTGATCAATGCCAGTTGTCATCTATAGATAGTGTCAAAACTGGGGCCAGCCCTCATCTACTGCTGGAAAAGGGCATGCCTGAAGCATGGTGTGCCTGCAATCCTAAGTGTCTTGTGAAGCGTTAGCAAAGATGTATGGGTTTCTGCCTGCCACACCACAGGCAATATCAGTGAAACAAAGAAAATGAAAGCTCTTGTCACAATCTGCTAAGCATAGAGCAGGATTTGTGATGGTTCGTTTATCAGAATCTCAGAGTGCAAAAGAAATACAAACAGGGAATTTTTAGTTTTAATCAAAGCAATGCACTTTATTGAGTGCCAACACGCAATTATTGCGATAGAGAGGAAGAGATATAAANTCCTCCAGTGTCTCCCAGCGGACACACCTGCAGCACTTGGCAGGCATCCCACCTCGGTTCGGCCAGGACTCCTGTGCAAAAGTCCTCTTGCCCCTGCAGATGATCATGACACAGATGAAGGGTCTTCAGACCATCTCTTACAGCTCTTGAGAAATTCTCTGAAGTAAGCAGAAGGCAAGAAACATTGAAAACAAAGCACCTTCAGTTCCCTGACAACTTGCCTCAAGAGGACTCATTTAGTATGGGGGCAGCCAGAATACTTGAACAATTTCCCTATGGTCTTTTCTCTACGTATGCACTGGGTTTCATGAGGAAAGTTAAAGTCTGTGCTGGTCACTCTCTAAACTATTTTTGAAGTCATGTATAGGATTTAAGTTCCAACTCCCATCAAGATACCAGATTAGAAATTTTAATATACTCCTTAGAGTAGAGATAGCTTAAATGACATTTCCAATGAGAAGACAGTGTTACATCCTCATTACAACCATGTTCTTCAAGTTATTAATAGTTACCAAAGAGGCAGAGCATGTAGTTATGGAAAACCTTTCAAAGCTGAGGAAATAATGTCACTTTTATTCAGTAACAAAATTAATAGAATTATAAAATTAGACTTGTGCATAATTCAGGTTATTCCTAATATAACTTGGTCATTTTTAGCGACCTGTAAAAGGGCTGCAACTTAACTGGAAAACTATCTCCTTTTATTTTTCATTTTGTGTACCTTCAGTATGCAAATATGCTCTCCTAAAACAGAGATTAAACCTACTTTTACTCATGACAAAGTACAAAAGTATGAAATTACTATTTGTTTTAGGTTTGATGTCACACTAGAAAATTCCCTTCTCATGACCATAAGGAAGAGAGCAGGAAGAGAACAGTTCTTCAACAAGCAAGTTGAGAGCCTCATCTGGGGAAAAATCTGCCCAGACCTTCCAAGAACAGAGAGATTTATTATTAAGTGGGAAAGGGAGCACAAGCAAGGGTTGCCAGAGACAGGAGCTTGGAGAGACTGAACGAAGCCCAGGGAATGCTATTTGTAATCCCAAAAAAGTGCTGACTGCCCAGTGAAATGCTCAAGAAGTGTTCCCCAGTTACTTCCAGCAGTGACAGGGTGTGAAGACCTACACAAGCCAAATGTTTTCATCACTGTAGCACTCGTTTGTTTGTGAGTCAGCACTTAGGGTCTTCTACTGACCTAGAGGCCACCAAGGTAGTTCAGAAATTTATCTGACTTCTTTTGTCTCTCAGACCTGGATAAACAGGTTCAGATATAATGGGGTAAAAAAACTCACCTGATACAGTCTTGAAAAGCCACAGTGGTGATTTGAGCTAGCAGGTATACTGAGGAAGCCACATGAGCCTAGTAGCAGCTAATATGCTGGGGTTTGGTGTGAAGCTGTCAAAGTACTCACAAAACCTGGCATCTTTACAGACTGCATAACTAACTGATGGTCAGCACCACTTTTATCACTCTTCCTCACAGGACCAAGCAATTACTCGTCCTTTAAAGAAGGGGATCCTCTAAAGTGCGTAGATCCCAAGCAGTTTCCATACTGACAGAAGCTACTGTTAAGAGGCAAAAATTGAGCCATCCTTTCCTCCCTATTGCAATTTCTTAATCTTCTCAGCAAAATTCAACCCACTAAAAGAGACACCTAAGGTACACTTATGAGGCAGACACCCTGATTCCTTAAGCAGAGAAGGATTCACCTAGCTATCAATATCAACTTATTTCAGCCATGGGCAAATCCAATATATAAAATTTCCACAGGTTTCTTGAAAATAAGTAGCTTGTTAGGGAGTTGAAGATTAGAGTTCACACTGTTGTAAAACCAGATGCATAATTCTAGCAATTCGTTGTTCTGTGAGTCAGCCCATCAGCCTGCGTGCCAGCCAGCCTGAACAACAGGAGCTTCCACTATCCCTGCTGGACAGAAAAAAATCACTCTTGCTTCTCAGTAAAAACAATAAATCACACTGGCACAGAAGGTTATACATCTCTCATATTAAAGACCTAGAAGGGAAGGAAAGATGTGCAGCTAATTGGAAAATCACAGTCAGGAACCTGGGTGCACTGATAGATTCTGCAATCTCTTGCTATCCAGTGGTTTGGCTGCCTGTGTGAAAACCCAGCCCTGCCATGGTACACCATTGTAACTTGGGACTGCTAGGTAGAAGCTGGATGAAAGGAGCTGTGAAAAGCCTCATGTGGTGTTTCCAGCTACACAGCCTTCACCCCTCTGGCTGTGTTGATCCTTGCCTAAGCTACTCCATAGGTATGCTTGTGCCCTGACTATTTATCTTGCCGGCCCTGACCATGTGTCTGGCTAGACTTGAGACCTTCCTTATCCCTGTGAATTTCTCTGACCATCTATGGATTCTTGTTTGACTCTGGCTACTGCTCTCCTTCTTCAGGTGCTCCCTGTCAGGGACATCAGCATCCCTGCCTGTGCTGCCCCCACCCTTAGCTCCTGAAATTCCTTCCCTTGTAAAACTGTCCCACTCTTGCTGCTCTCTGGACAAGAGAGAAAGAAGTATCATGAAAATTTCACCTTTTCACCTCTCTTATGGTTTCATTTTGCCAATGAACATTAATGATTTATGAAAGGTGGAAATGTGTCTCACAACCTCCTCACTTCAGTCTCCCTGGTTTTCTCAACATTTCCCTCAAGCACACTAGTCTTTTTGTGCTTACATTGTAGAAAATTTATTCACTTTGGAAAATCTTAACGTACATAGGAAAACAGAATAATATGGGGGAAACATTGCTTTCATTATGTTTATAGCTGAAATCACAAGTTAGCGGGATTCATTGCTGAAAGACGCTGTGAGTCCAGAAAGTTAGCATCTATTTAAAGGAAGAATAGTTAGGTATTTGCATAAAACTAAATGGAAAAGCTCCATGATGTTCCTGGATTTTCCTGAGCAAAAAATAGCAGGAAGATGGGAAATTCTCAGGGGAAAAATCATATATACATGTCCCATTCTTATTCTCTCAGCTTTGTACATGTTTAGAGACAGGCTGCTGAGCTAAGCAGGGCCTTCATTTGCAGTAGCATTGATACACTTGTGTTCCTATATTATTATACTTAGATTTGCAACTGAGAAATTGAATTGGTCTGCAGAGGGTGTACACACATACTAAAACTAACCCAATTACAGTCAAAAAAAAGAACAAAACAAAACTATTTTTTCTGCTAAAAAAATAGTATTGCAGTGGAAAAATTCTGATCATTTTTAACAGCTTGAAGACACATCAGCAGACAGCAACTACAGCTTAGCAACTGTGATCAAAGTGTTTGTCTTTCAGCTTCCCTCTGAGGATGAAAAAGTATGTAAATAAGAACAAGGCATTAGTCATGGTTAAATTACATAAACTGTTATAAGACTACCCCATTGTCCCTTCTAGGAAGAGAGAAATTCCTGTTAAACTGAAAAACCTGTAAAAGTAGTAAGAACACAATGGAAGGCAGAATATTTCTCACCAGTTCTCCTTGTCACTGGCAAACTGAATTGACCATTGATGTCCTGATATAATCCTGAGGCTCCTAAATCACTGCTCCCTGCACTCTGTGCATCTAATAAACACCTGCAGTTAAAAGCCATGTGAAGATTCAAAAGAATAATAATTTAGCCTTCAACTGCCAGGTAATGTCCGTCCCTTTTCCACAACTGAGTTAAATTTTCAATGTATCCCACTCACAAGAGCTCATGGAAAAACACAGTGATGACATAATTATTTCTGATTTTCCCATGTGGGTTCACCATAACTCTCCTTACCACCAGACAGAGCATTATGGCAGGTCACCCACTAGGAATTCCTGAGTGAGTGCTGATCATGGACAAGGTACCAGCTCTCAGTAGAGTGACTGAAATTACCAGACAGCCTGGAGAGCATCCACTGAAGTCTCCCATTGGCACTGCTCTGGACATGATCTCCATATGGAAAGCCAGTGTCTTCCTCTGCCACCTTTTTTCAGAGACACAATTGTCTTACTCAGTTACTTGAAATGCCAGAAGAATGGGGCCTGAGTATTCTGTCTTGGTAGCAATGACCACATGCAGGGAGGAAGTACAGGCCAGACATGGTCAGAAATCCAGCTTCCCCAGAAAGGGTAGGCAATTACAGTGCAGGCATATCAATCACTAGCAGCTCAACTCATTGCTCATCCCTTGTCGCTTGCCCCAGAAATACATGGAATGTGCCTCAGAGCACCACTTCTTCTGATTAACTGGCATCTTCTGTGCCTGTAATTATCGAGGGGGGAAGACATGGGTTTAATAGGTCATTTTCTGTTTGAGCTTAATTTGGTGGGGGAACGCAGGAGTTGCTCCTCAACACTAAGTCCAGCTCTGCTCTGTTTAGCAACGTTTCTGTTTCTGGCCCTGCTTCAAGATCACTTGAAAATCAAGCTGAGAAAGAGATCCCATGATGCCATCTCATTTGCTTACCTGCTCTCCCTTATCCGCAAAACCAAGATCTGTTTTGCCTTACTGAGTCCAAACAACATTAGAAAGAACATAGCACCCAGCCTTGATTTGGCTTGCTGTGTGTTTCAGTTGTCACGAAACACCATGAGGATTAGTTCCCTGGAGAAAGTAGACACAAAACAAGATTAAATGTTTTGAGACAGGTAGCAAGACTACAAAGCACAATTTAAAGGTCTAGGAGTTTAATACCTCTTATCCTGCAGCATTCCCAGCAGGGGCTCTGTCGGCTGTGATAGCAGCAAAAACACCCTCAAAAAACAAGTATGAGAGTAAATGAAATCATGGTAGCAACTTCTATGCCAATGAAAGAAAAAGAAGAAATTGTCCCCAGTGTTCCCAAGCTGAATTAGTTATCAGTTAATAACCAACATTTGTTGCTTATTGCATAAAACTGTATAGAGATCATCCCTGCTGTAGACTCAGGAATGACGCTGTGTCATGGGGAACAGCTTTCTAATGGATGGCTCTTGTTTAGTCACCATGCAGGTATATTTGCGCATGGAGGACAAAGGAGCAGAGAAGCAATTTCCATACAAGAACCAATTATACTCACTTGCACTCACTAGCGGAATGACTTCACTTTCCAGATTTATCTTTATAGAAAGCAGCATGTGTATATGCGTGAGTGTGCTTGTGTGTGTTTGTGTTTGTGCATTTACCAATACACACCCAACTGAAAGATTGGTGCAGAGCACAGGATTTGGCAGGTGTATGATCAGACGCTCACCTGACTTATCAGCGCACATTCCTGAGGTAAATTTTCACAGAAAAGTTCTTTCTTTTACATCTCCCATTGTGCCAACCACTTTTGGAGAGAACTGTTTGCCTCTTTGGTCATTAGAGATTAGCTCAGTTAGAGTATGGGACTAATAATGCCAAGGTTGTGGGTTAGAGCCCCATATGGGCCATTCACTTAAAAGTTGGACTCAATGATCCTTGAGGTTCCGTTCCAACTCAGAATATTCTGTGAGATATAACATTATTGTCTTACAATAAAGCAATTTTATTGGTAACAGATATTCTCATGAGAGCTCCTCACTGCTCTGTTAAAGGCAAGGCCATGCAGGTGTAGCAATCAGTGGTGCCAAGGGAGCTGCCTGCTGTTGCAATGAGCTGGCTGAGTTTACTCGTATAGATCCCGTTTGCCACTGACCAAAGCCACCCCCAGCCTTTTTTCCTCTGTTAGCCCTTCACTACAGGTCCCAACACAGCACTGCCTTGTGGCAAGGGTCCCTGCAGCATTGTCAGGCAATGATGCTTGGAAGCATCTTCCTGCCTAGTATATTCTCCAAGTTCCTTTCTAGTAGGAGTTGGGAATCTAAACAGGAGCTAGGTATTTATAGGCTCAGTGTTTATAGGACTGTTTCTCACTGGCCTTGTTCTCTCTTCAAACAGTAGCCTGGAGAAATATGTGCTATGCTAAACAAAAGCAGAAACAATACAACTAAAGAGTCTGACTCCAGCCACAAAGGGATTGTGTTTGCCAAATCAGGATTCTGAAGCACCTGCAAGTGGCCTTAACAACACCATTGCATGGAAATGTTTCTGTAAGGTCTTATCGCCTGATATTATGTAACACACTCTTTTTTTTTTTTCCCAAGATAAAACTGGTATCTTCCTATCATGATTGAGATTGAAAGCCAGCAGAAACACAAGCCCTAAATAATTGAGAGGGGGGAAAAAAAAAAAAAAAAAAAACCCAAACCAAAACAGAAATAAAAACACAATACCCCATCACATAAACACAACCACACACACACACACACACACACACACACACGCACGCACAAACGCAAAGGACTGTGTGCTGCAACTGCGTCATGGTACAGCTTTACTAGATTTGGGGAAATATTTTCTAATGGCAATAGCAATGACATTCAAACTGTCTACCTAGTGAAGGATGATCCCCAGTAGAAAAGGTAGAAAGAGAACATTAGACAAACAACTGTCATCACTGCTTTAGAAATAATCAATTCTGCCTTGAGCAGCTACAGGCTAAATCAGCTCTTGTCTGAACTTATAGACTAAATATCAGTCATCCCATCCACATGCCTTGAGTCATGACTTTTGACACCATAAAGTAGACCATGAGCTGGATTTCACACTGGTGTGGCTGTCTGATGAGATGTTAGTGTCTGTCAGCACATCCTGCGTACACACACACATGAGCTAAGTGCTTTCACAGCAGACCAGCCCAGATAATAAAGCCCTGATGCAGTCTCATCTTGTGGTGCTGCAGGACTACAACTGGATTTGTGTGGCCAGCATCAAGCCAGACACTCTCAGGCTTCCCTCCACAGTGCTTCCCCTACCTCTGAGACCTCCTGTGTGGAACTCAGGGGACAGAGCACATGGTTGTGGCATCTCCAGTGTCAACCCTGTACCCTGTCTCTTATCCCACGCCTGTTGTCCTTTTCACCACATCCTCTGTCTCCATTTCTCAAAGGTTCTACTGTCATATCAAATCTGTTTTTCTCTACACAACATCATTAGGTTAGTGATAAAACCACACAAAACTAAGCAAAACTAACAAAAAAATAGCATCTGGTAAAACAGAAAAATTTCTGTTACAACAGAATTAGGTGAAACAAACCGCAGGCACACCTTTTTTAATTGAGATTAAATAAGCCAGACAGGAACTTACTATCTAAGGCTAGTAGCAATGGCAATACCAGATTATAGGACTGCAGAGTAACAGAGCACAACATAATACTTCAACACACCTCTCTAATCAGAAGGTCGTCTGCCCCAGAGAGGCATCTCATATGATGGCCAGAAGTGGAAGTCTGCAGGACAGCTCAAAACCAAAAGAAATAAGAAGCCACTCTTTCCCAGAATATTCTTTCAGTTTCCTAAAACGTGTGTGTCTGGGTTTCCACCAACAAAACCTACATTTTATTTCCAGCAATAAAATTTACATGTCCTAAAGCTGCTGACATGAATATTAGGCTTCCTCTTTCAGTGGACAGTAGATCATAGCTAAGGAGCAATCTCGAATTTGGTACACATTCCTTTCAGGAGTGGAGAATAATTCCAGCTGTGTCACTTTCCTGTGAAAGGGAGGTCATTGAAGGTGGAGCTATTTGGAGTTCTACCACTTTTTCCTTTGTAGATATATAGATATATAGATATATAGGTATATAGATATATAGACATACAGATATATAGATATATAGATACAGATATAGATATATACCTAGACAGTGCCAGGAGCTACACACAGGCTTTTTGCTGGTTTTAAACCATGTGCAGTTTGAGGACAGAGTGCTCCCAACAGGCAGCAACACCTCAGAAGAGAAGACAAGCAGAAATAGCCAGGGCCTGTATTTCACTGTTAATCTCCAGATGTTTGCAGGCAGGATAACCAAAGTCTTTGGAGATCCCAAGCTGCTGAAGTCCCAATCTCATCCTCTTTTCAGACAAATCACATTCAATATTTCAAAATTTGCTTTCAGAAGGAATCTCTCTGTGCGACTGAAATCATAAATTACCTGAGTGTCTTTCATTTTTTAGCTTTGTTCTCAGGCAACAAATGGCGTCCTGGGAGGAACACAACTTTTAGTTCTTATACAAGCAGTTTGATACAGTCCATGAATGAGGTGGTTTATATCCAAAGGAATTTCACATATCAACCCAAGTATCAAAAATCACAACCATGGCAGAATATTAATGCCCTCAATATAAAAATACAATAAGGTGTGGTGGTTGTCATGGTGACTTCCCGTCACACTGTGCACTTGTGGCCACTTGAGAATAATGACTCAGAAGTTGAAATGCAAGGTGCTGTTTCAGAGGGAGATATTCTTAAAAGCCACTTTTTCTTTATGTTGAATAAATTCCTTTTATTCAGATTGTCTATTCTGATTTACCATTGTGGCTTAAAAATAATAGAATGAACATACTTGAATCCCAATCCCTTTTTTGTAAAGAAGAAAATCCCCTCTCTATGCTTCCTGCCAATAGATTTCATCTTCCTGAGCCTATGAGTTTTCACAAAGTTTGCCTTTTCAAAAGACTTCAGGCACCTCTTCTTGCACACAACATAAAAATTGATTGCATGATTCAGTTGAAGAATACTAAAGCATAACAAATAATAGTTTCTTTTGAAACAGATGTCAAGATTTTTTAAGTTGGAAAAGTAAGAGGGACCCTGGAGAAAAACTATTCTTTCCCTCCAGAGAAAAGATGGGAAGCATCTTTTAGTGGTGTTAGGAATCAATCCTAACAGATTCAATTGTATAAGGGTGACCTTGGGACTCATCCAGATTTCTGTGATGATGCATCTCTTTGAAAAATTCACAAAGTTGTTAGATGTCCTCTAAACAATTTCACTGAGGATGTGTATCTTCTGTGTTATCAGAACTCTCCAAGGTGTGACTTCGTTTCCTGACTAGCCACTGCAAGATGAAAAAAACTAATGTATAGATGGAGAGGCTCCTGCCAAATGCAAGTTTGCATAGCCATGGCCTTACCAGTTGCACGTTTGTCTGACATTTGCCGGAATGGGTGAGGCTGCTACCGTGAACACAAATACAGCAGAGAAATTTCTCATCAAATATAGGATTTAAGATCAGTGTTAGCAAGCTGTTGAGGAATACATCCAGTGCAGACAGCTCAGGGTGCAGCTGCAGTGGGAGCTGCAGATTGAGCTCTGGTGGAAGCCCCAGGTAAGAGGAGAGGAACTGCTGACCCCTGGCATAACAAAGGACACAGGGACCTGTGGCACCAGCCAGGGAACTGGACACTGAGGCACTCCAGGAGCTGAGGACTCAGTAGGAAGACTGCAGCATTTCACACATATCAGCTGTGAGGTAAAAAAGCCTAGGGTTTTCTTTGTTCAGGGTCCCTCCTGGAGGCACCAGCTTGAGCTGCAATTCTTTTGCTATGCCAGGATTAAATTCAGGATCCAGAGGTCTGAGATTCTGCTATGGGAAATGTGGGGTCAAGCCAGTAAGGAAATCGTGTTCGGCTGTGTGAGTGTGGGGTGTATAAGAAGTCAAATAAGGTACCCATCAGGTCACTGGAGCCACCCACTGCAAAAGGGCCTCAGTCTAAGCTCAGGTGGGGCAAGCAGGATTGCCAGAGTGGTCCCTGGATGGTCAGACAGGGAAGTTTCCTTTAAAAAGTCAGTGGTAATCTGATGCTCTGTGTCCCAACAGTTCTGTATGAAAAGGTGACTCTCCCATCGTGGGGTGTGATGAGTGGGAAAAGAAGAGCCTCGCCTTGTGCTGTTTCACCCAATGCTGGGTGACCAGCCCAGAGATAAAAGGAAAGATGAGGCTGAGTCCTTCAGAGTTGTTATTCTGCTCCTGAAGACATTTCCAGTACCTATGTCCTTTCCTAAGAGGAATGAACTCAGGGACATACAACAGGTTGTTGGCATGTGTGGGAGCAGCTATTTCCCAAAATACCCCCAAACTGAAACATTCACGCTTAAGTTGCCTTGGCACTTGACTTGTCAAGATGCAAGCATCCAGGGAGATTTTTCAGGCTCCTCACAGGAAGGGGGGGTAAATCTATCCCATTGCAAAGAGGAAACTAAGGGAATCACCCTCCCACAAACAAATATCTCACAGCAGCAACAGAGTTACATGGAAGGAAATGAGGTCACCCTACAGTTTCTATATGGGAATACTGTTTTGAGTACTGGCTCAGCACTGACTGTTTCACCAATAGCTAAGTCACAAACTGGTATCAGGATTCCACTTGCTTGGGGAATGATTTGCCAGGTCCAGCATTTTCTCTGGCTAGTGCCTGGAGAAGTAAGAAGCAGTAGGGGACACAAGCCTGCCAGGAGCTGGCATCAGCCAGAGATCACAAGACCACCACTGCAGAAAAAAGCTTCCAATTCAGTAGGAATTACACAGTGGCTGGTATTACAGAATCACCATGCTTTGAAGAGATCTTCAAGATCATCTGTCCAGCCATCAACCTAGCACTACCATAATCACCCCAAACCATATTCAGATGCCAGAAGTGCCACATCCAGATGCCTCTTGAACACTTACAGAGACACCACCATCACCCTGGGCAATCTATTCCACTGCCTAACCCTATTTTCCATGAAAAAAAATCTGTTATGTAATCTGAACCTCCTCTGGTGCAACATAAGACCATTTCCTCTTGCCCTTTCACTTGAGACATGGCAAAAGAAACTGATCCCCACCTTCCTGCAACCCCTTTTCAGATAGCTGTAGAGAGCAGTAAGGTCCCCCCTCAGCCTCCTCCAGGCTAAACACTCTCAGGTCCCTCAGCTGCTCTCCATGAAACATATTCCCTAGACCTTTCACTACCATTTTTGGCCTTCTCTGGACATGTTCCAGCACCTCAATGTCCTTCTTTTAGTTAAGGGCCCAGCACTGGACACAGAGCTCAAGGAGTGGCCTCACCAGTGCCAAGAACAGGGGGAAAATCCCTGCCCTGGTCCTGCTGGCCACACTATTGATGTTACAGGCCAGGATGCCATCGACCTTCTTGGCCACCTGGGCACACACTGGCTCATGTTCAGGACATGGCACTTCGCCCTATTAAACGTGATACCGCTGGCTATGGCCCAAAAATCCAGTCTGTCCAGATCCCTCTGCAGAGCCTTCCTACCCTCCAGCAGATCAACATTCACACCCAGCTTGGTGTCTCCTGCAAACCGACAGATCCCCTTGTCCAGATCATCAATAAAGACATTAAACAGGACTAGAGCCAAAACCTACCCCTGGGGAGCACCACTTAGTGACCAGCACCCAGATGGATTTAGTTCCATTCACCACCACTCTCTGGGCCTGGACTTCCAGCCAGCTTTGCAACCAGAGAAGGGTACACCCATCCAAGCCAGGAACAACCAGTATCTCCATGAGAGTGCTGGCAGATGCAATGTCAAAGGCTTTACTGAACTCCACAAAGACAGCACCCACAGCCTTTCACCCATCCA
>VZTX01021839.1:0-27629 GCA_013400915.1 Pardalotus punctatus | reverse complement strand
TAGGTGAGGCCACTCATGTCCTTATCCACATGTAAGCCCCCNCAGGCATCAAGACACGCGTACCTGGGTAGGTGAGGCCACTCATGTCCTTATCCACATGTAAGCCCCCGTGCTGACAGGAGCTGTTTGCTTCAGACCCAAGCTGGGGTTGGCAGCAGACGATGTTACCAGAGCAAGCAGGGGGAGGCAAAGAAGGAGAGAGGGGCTCAGATGTTCCTGCAACATGTATCTTTATTCACTGCCCCGAAGGACAGGAGAACTAGCTGGCAAGGGGAAGGATACAAAAGAGCACGGGGTGATGGTTGCAGAGGGTTTTTAAGGGAGACAGAAAGGGGAGAATCCAACAGGGAAGGTCCAATAGGGAAAGATTGCCTAACTGCGAATGCCCAGTGAAATGTCACAGGGGGAGGAGTGCATTCAAATAAACCAATGGGGACACAGAGAACACAGAACTTTCCAGAGCCTAATGCATACTAAAACAACCTAATGCATAGGGAAATAGCTGGGAGGAGAAAGGGGTGTAACCAAATCTTGGATGGACAGTTCAAAGGGTGGGAAGTGTGGGGAATTCCCCAGCCTGGCCATCTCCCTCCCCCTCAGGCTCAGTGTCCTGAGGGGGAAAATCCACCCAACTGATCCCATTGATCTTCATAGAGAAAGCAGATTGGGTCACTGCCACAGGTGTGGACATATCTTTGTGCTGGTGTCACAGGAAAATTTGTTGACGGGAGAGACATTGTGAACATTGGTATGGGATTATTTGCTCAGAAGGAGGAGATAATGAAGATTACAGTTACCATCTGTCATTTTATTTTTACAGGAAGAAATAGCATGGTGTTAGGTAGGTTATTTTTTTGAAGTCCATTGAAGTATGAAATCTGAAAAAGCTGGAATAATAAGGTGCAAAATACTTCTCTCACCTTTTGTATTGGTGTTCCTTCAAAAGAAAAAACCTCATGGTTTTCACTACTGTAAGTGAGGGGAAGTTCTGCTCTCTTTCTTAAAAAAACCTCAAAAAAAAATGCACACAAAATAACCTTGTTCATTGCAAGTAACATTTTAGGTGAAAAAAAATATCCTTTTGTGTTCTTCCTGACTCTTTTGGTGCTTTTTCTTTTAATTTCTGAAATTAATTGTGCTAAACATGAAATTTTATAGTTTTTTTAAGCTGAAAAGAAGGAAATTCATCTAAGCAGGGACTAATTTAGACCAGCTAGTAGTCTGTGAGCCCTGACATTAGTGTGCAGATTCCTGCTTGACTTGGAGTCTCTGTAAGTTCTTCTCTAACTGTTCTGTCTCTGTTTGTTCCATGCTAAGCAGATGGCCCAGAAATTAGCCAAAAGCAGGAAGAAGGTGCAGTACAAACTCCATCAGCTTGATGTTATGCTTGTTCTTTTGTTTTCTGGGAGGTTTTTTTCCTTTCTTTTTATTTTGTGGCTTTATTTTCTGCATCCAGCAAGGTTTTTTCAGCTTTATTTCTGAGCCACCATACAAGTTGACATATCTCAGAAATCAGTTGCCTGATTGGCCATTTTTTGTTGCTTATCATTAGCCATTTCATGTTAGAAATAGAATAAAGATTGGATTTATCAAATGATTACAGGCAGTACCCAAAATGCATATTAAAGAATCAGGACTTACATGGCAAAGGTTTTAACTTTGTGAAATGATGGATTGAAATGAAGTGTGGTTTTGGGTTTTTTACTTTTTTTATTTTATCTTTCTGTAAGAGTGCTTTGTTTGACTCACAGATGTGTCAAATTGCTGGATGCAAAAAAGAAAAAAGTTTATGTCTATACATACAGTAATATACTGAGATTGACTCATCTTTGTAATAAATTTTGTTTGTGGAGCTTTCAGTTATCTTTTAACAAATGTAATTTAAAAAATACTACACATGTTTGCTTTCTATTAACAAAATATGACTCCTAAAGTGGGTAACTGCTTGAAAAGTATGTTGTCTGACTGTGAAGGTCTTCTTACCAGAACTGCATCATGAATGACTCAAACAGTACCACCTGTGGTACAGGTTTTTCCATTGGTCTTGGCAGTCACTGTTAGCCCATATAGAAATTCCTCAGGCAAGATATGCTGTTAGGCCTTTCTATGGCTTGTGCAAAAACCTTCTTTGAAGTGGGATTCATAGTGTGCAGAAAATGGTAGAATCCTATTGCTTTTCAATAAATCTTTATATAGTTCATGTTGCAGTCAGGTATAATTTTACAGACTTAGGGAGAATACCAGTCAAGCTTTTATGAGTTAACTTTTTTTCAAACAATACCCAATTCACTTCCACATGTATGATATAGTTGTCACATCTTTGTGTTTATCTTTTGCTTCTGCAGTCTAATACTCTATCCTGCATTGTTGTTCTGGTGACTGTGTCTTAGTGCACCCCTGTTTGTGAACTAACTAATCATTATTAGTAAGTATGCTACCTAATGTGTTTATTTGACTCTAATCCATTTATTTGTAGGCTCCAGAGGGTGAATCTCAACCCATGACTGAAGTGGACCTCTTCATTTCTACACAGAGAATAAAAGTACTGAATGCAGATACACAGGTATAGACATACACATCTTTGTCAGTATTGTTGGAGTAGACTGCTTGAATAGACTTTCACCAACATGTTAAAATTTGTCTTCAAAATGTGCTGGCTCTTGTATTTCTTTCCCTCTAGCCAAAAATCGATGGTTAAGAACCATGTCATACAGGCAATTGTATGACATGGTTGTGTATGACTGTAGAAATAATTTTTCTATTTGTTGGTAAGATAATTGCAGTCAGCTCATGTCTTATGAGCCGTGATGCGTCAAGTATTGATTGTGGCCAGAGTAGCCCAAAATTTGTTCACAGTCCTTTACACATACATGCCCAGCACATGCAGGTTCTGTGATTTGGATCATTATGTGCTTTTCCACAGGAAAAAAAAAATAGAACTTTCTCTTTGTTTTATTTCTGGAAGCTGTAAGTCTTGGTTTCTGTTGGTATCTCCCTTCATGCATGACAGATGTAACAGACTTCACTTAACAGAGGTCTTACAGCTGTTTGTGTGTTTTGATAACTAGGTGTGCAATAAGAACTTAGTTGAAGCAGCTGCTTATGTTGGTTTTCTTATTCCCCAGGAAACCATGATGGATCATCCCCTGCGGACCATTTCTTATATTGCTGATATAGGAAATATAGTTGTTTTGATGGCTCGTAGGCGAATGCCACGCTCTAACTCCCAGGATAATGTGGAAGCATCTCACCCCTCTCAAGATGGAAAGAGGCAGTACAAAATGATTTGTCATGTCTTTGAGTCTGAGGATGTAAGCAATTACACTGTCTTGTAATTTTCTAGGAGTGGAAAAGTAAGCACATTTCGATAGGCCAAAGTCCATTGTGAGTGGTCCTGTTTGCTTTTTGACTGCAACCAATGTTTCATGTAAGCAGAGGAGCTTGCCTGCTGTTTATATGTTTGGACCTGACATGTCAGAAGAAATTGCTGTTCATAGAAGTGCTTACCATTTTTAAGCTTCTTGAGTGCCTTCCGGTAACAGTGATAGGAGGGTCCAGTTGTGGCAGGTTATGAATACCAGCTCAGATTCTGCGTAAGAGAGGGAAAGTCTATCAGAGATGCTTATTTTCATAGGGAAATTCTAATCCCAAACCTTGCATTGACAATCAATCACTGATACATACCAGAAATGTGATTTTTGTCTTTCAGGAGGTTTCTGTTTGGGGGTATGGTTGCTATCATCATATCAAAAAGCCAGTAAAGAAAGTTGGTCTTTTCATCAATCCCAAAATATGCTAAAGAGATGCAAATTACTAAATTTTAACCTGCAGTGCAGGTTACTATGTTACCTTACACAGGACCTGATATCCTGTCATCACAAGCAGTGTGCGTAACTTGCTGATTTTATACACTTTTAAAAAACTCAGTAACTGAAAGGTAAAATTAAAGAGATTGAAGTGGTTAAGATACATAGTTTTCAGGATCATAGTCAAGTTAGCCCTAATTGTTTGGGAAAATAAAATACTCAGGAAAAGTAAGTGAAAATACTGGTTTCTTATAAAATACTCATATGTCTTCCAATCTACAGTGTAACAGCAAGGACTTTGAGATGGGAAGATTATCTTGAATAAGGAGATGATTTTATGTAATGATGAATCTGTTTAAAAACTGTTGTTTGAATGTATTATGTGATTGCAGAGCCCACTGCTAAAGTTAAAAAGGACAAGCACTTATAGAAGTAATCCTGTACCAAAACTAACAGAGTATAAAAAGTGTGGATTTTTCCCATAAAATAACATGTAAAACCTGTTTTGCAAAGCCTTTTAAGAATCTGGTGGGAAGTAGAGTAGCTAATGTATTTTTTTGCTTGATGTCATTTGATGTGCTGCCCGTTTTGAGGCTGCTGTTTCTGTATTTCTAGTCACAAGTTTGGACACTGCTTACTCTTTTACTGGCCAGTTGAAAAAGCAAAAATCAAACTGTCAGGTGTCAGAGGTTGGGGCTTATTTTACTTCACCGTGTGGTGGTCTGACCCCTTGGATGATCCATACTTCCTGGGTCTATTTCCTGGGCTGTTCTTAATACTTTGGCTAGCTAAAATTTGAGCTTTCCAATCTATGGTTTGTTTGGATCAGCCCCTGTTTGTGTCATATATGATCCTCTCTATGCCACTAGACATTGGCCTGTACAATGCGTGTAGATCCAATAAAAGCATTGCTTATTGATGGGGAAAACATGCTGAGAAACTGAAGATTATATCAACTCTCCTTAGTCATGGTATATAGCTCACAGATAGCTTGCAAAATTTGTTTTAAATACCCAAGTGACTAACAGTCAGAATGGAAGCATTGTAGCACCCTGTTAGCAGCAAGGTAGCTGCTGCTAAGAAGGCAGTTTCAAATTTTTTGGCAGCTTCAAAGATTTTGTACCTCCTGTGAAATAATGAAGCCTGTTTATATTGTAAAACTTGTCTTTTCTTCTTCTGGGACAGCTGGGTACTTGACAGAATCTACACAGTAAGTGAAACAGAAGCTGTAAGCCTGCAAGTGGGTGTTGACCAGAACATGTCTCTGCTTGGATGAGCCTTTGTCTAAGGAGGACAGCACCAGATTTTTCAACTGTATTTAGAGCAGTACCTTTAAATGAGTTGAACCTTAGTGATTAGTCCAAATACTGGGTGTCTAAATGGGAGCTGATCTCTTTCTGGTGTGAAGGTACATGTGTATGAATGTAAAGTCTGTGCTCCTCTCTCACTTTGCTGAGTTATGGACGTGCAGTTTTCCCATTTTCTTGCTGTTTTCTTCTTGCTGTCAGAATTAGGTTGATCTGAGCTTTGGTTATATACTGTCAGTCTACATACTGGTCTTTCTAGCACAGCAATTATGCTGTGCTCATCAGCAGGTTTAGTGCTAGTTTGAGCTGTTCATGATACATTAAAATTTTTATTTTGGGGCTGGGAATCCTTCCTTTATTAGGGACCAGACTAGACTTTAGATATGACCAGCAGACTGTATAAAAGTACACCTGAGCAGCATTCATTCATTACCAGCATTCTGCCAGGCCTCCCTTGTCAGCTGTGGAGCTCTCCGTGTCTCCTCCCTGCCTTTACAGGCAGAGCTGTTTCAGTGCGCATCATGGCCAACTCTTGTACGCTACACAGTGCTCACTGCATGGATCGCTCCACCCATACACAGCAGTACTCTACACCATGCTGTGCTTTCCTCTCCTGCCCATTACTTTCCTAACCATGATTACTGTCTCAAAGGCAGGCATCCCTCTGGCCTTGCTTGGCACAGAGCTTTCCCCTTGTCTGCCTGCTGCCCATTTTCTGTCCCACAGCTGCAGAAATAAAACAGCTCAGGGTGGGAGCAATGCAGTGTAGTGAGTGGTGCATTTGGTGGCTTTGGGTGCAGAGAAGACTATGGGAAGCTGCAGGTGCAAGAGGGTGCCTACAAGGACAGAATGAGTAGGAAAGAGGCAGAGAACTGGCAAGATCATGCAAGTTGGAAGGAAGTAAGTGTAGGGGAGAGACACTGGCGGTGGTAGCAGGGTGAAGAAGGAGATGCATATGACCATTTCCAGTTCCTTAAAGGGCTTGATCTGGTCACAAGTTGTTGCCCTTTTCCTTTTTTACTGAGGCTCAGGTAGGAGTAGTCACTATCAATGTAATGGTTCTAAAGGGTGGTAAGAAAAATTGGAAATACCCTTTTAAATGTGGTTGTGTGTTTTCTAGTAGACATTTTTATTTTCATTGATGGCTTGTCAGAGAATGGCATTGCCTCTGCTGGAAGGGAGAGCCATCTGGGAGCTGCATGTGTGGTCAGACTTGTAGGTGCAAGCCACAGTCACTGCAGTGACTATACCTTTAGACTTATATTAGCACTTCTTACCTATGAAAGGATGGATTTCTTTCTCATATTTGTAATTTATAATTGCTAACTGAGCTAGATTCATGGCACAGATGATTGAGTTGACATTTTGTGGGTCTTTTAAATTAATTTGTAAGGCACAGTTATTTTTTATACTGGATTGTGGTAATTTGTAGGTCTGTCAACTTGATGATCTATTTTACAGTGGGATGGTAACAGAGAAAGTGTCAGTGCATGATCATCAGAATGTTTCACTCTTCTCTTTTCTTTTCCCTTCTCTGGGAACTGCTACAGGCACAGCTGATTGCACAGTCCATAGGTCAAGCATTTAGTGTGGCCTACCAAGAATTTCTGAGGGCAAATGGAATCAACCCAGAAGACCTTAGCCAGAAGGAATACAGCGACTTGCTCAATACCCAGGACATGTACAATGATGACCTGATTCATTTCTCCAAATCTGAAAATTGCAAAGATGTATGTCTCTTTTATTTTTTTTTCCATTACAGTATTAATTTGCTCTTTACCAGTTGCAGGCCTATGTTGACAGTAATCAAAAAGCCATTAATACTTCCTATAAATTGTCTCAGTCTAGAATATCGTCCCTAACAGGACACCCTGTATTCAGTTCTGTTTCAAATGCAAGCAGTGAACCCCAAATTTATCAGCAGTCAAGTGATTTACCATCTGTTTGTATTCTTCTTGCCAAGCAATTTTCAGATGTGTTTGAAAGTGAATGTCGAGGTTTGACCTTGGCCAAATACCAGGGACCTATGATGTCTGCTCTCTATGCTCTCTCCTGCTGCAGTTATGCAGAGGAGAGGAATCAAACTAACACGAACACACTGGACTCATGAGTTGAGATGAGGCATTGATGGGGAGGGGACACACGAGAGCAGGAGCAAACATGAAAGAAACTTAAGTTGCAAAGTGATTTATTAACCTAACAGAGTCGAGGATAAATGAGAGGTAAAAATAAGCTCTTAAGACACCATTTCTTCACTCACCCCCCTTCCCTCTTAAGACACCATTTCTCAGCTCACCCCCCTCCCTCTTTCACACAACCAACAGCTCCGGGGTGGGGCAGGGTATGGGGGTTTCCCTTTGGTCAGGGTCAGTCCACCAGGGAGAAGAGTCCTCTACTCAGCCATGGGGTCCCTCCCACGAGAGACAGTCCTCTGAGAACTTCTTTGGCGTGGGTCCAATCTCACGAGCAGCAGCCCGGCCGAAATCTGCTGCAAACACGAGTGCTTGTCCATGGGGTGCAGGCTCCCAAGCCGAGGCCAGGCTGTTTCCATCCCGGGGCCAAGGCCTTTCTCTCTCGTCCACAGCCTTTGCAACTCTCAGTCTCTGCTGGGACTCCCACTGGATCACAGCTTCCTCCAGGCATCCACCTGCTCCTCTGGCGTGGGCACCTCCCCACGGGCTGTGGGTGGATCTCTGCACCCCCCTGGACTCCATGGGCTGCAGGGGGACCACCTGCTCCCCCCATGGTCTTCACCACGGCCGGCAGAGTGTTTTCAGCTCCGGTGCCTGGAGCACCTCCTCCCCCACCTTCTCCACTGACCTTGGTGTTTCCATGTTGTTTTCCCTCACATGTTTTCACTCCCTACTCCTCCTCCTCTGGCTACAAAGAAGTGTGTGCACCCATTGTTTTGATTTCTTCTTAAATATGTTTTCACAGAGGTGTAACTAACATCTCTACTTGGCCCAGGTTTGGCCAGCAGCATGTCCATCATCTTCAGAGCCATCAGAGAGTGGCTCTGCTGGACAGGGTGAAAAACTTCCAGAACCTTCGCACAGGACACACAGGAGCCATCTTTGTGCCCCTCCCTACCCACTAGCAAAAAACTGGGCCAAGTAAAACCACCACAGTGAATTTAAAGCAGAGTAACAGATTAAAACAATTTAAGAGATTACAGTAAATAGCATAAAATTTGTGGAGTCACGGGTGTTTACAAAAGTGACTGATACCAGGTTTTAAAAAATTGTATATGTGGGAAGGCTTTGCAGCTTGCTTAATAAAAATGAACCAGTGTGCAACTGGAACACACAGGTAGTGGTTTTCCAGTCCTCAGTC
The DNA here is from genome assembly GCA_013400915.1 of Pardalotus punctatus. Lineage (NCBI taxonomy): Eukaryota > Metazoa > Chordata > Aves > Passeriformes > Pardalotidae > Pardalotus > Pardalotus punctatus. The sequence goes on along the minus strand of VZTX01021839.1, from coordinate 19,183 downwards.
GTGAACTCTTGGAATCGCTTCCTATTTAGCTTTGTCCACGAAAGCCCATGGCACTAGGATTTCTTTCACTGCAATTTCTTCTGCTCATATACAGAAATTATTTTTGAGACTGCTGTGCACAAAATAAAGTCTATACTGTGTAGTGTTGATCATTTAATGTTTGAAAACAAAGGTAGTACAACATGTACCCTATTTTGTTTTGCCTTTGAATTAGGAAGGCTGGTTGCAAACAAGGAGGGGTATGTTTGTTCATTTTCTGAATGTTTGGAGGGGGGTGATATAAATCGGTTCCATGGGTGTGAAAGAAATTCTTTTTGAACACTTTTTCTTATTATACAGGTTTACATTGAAAAGCAAAAAGGAGAAATCCTAGGTGTGGTGATTGTGGAGTCTGGCTGGGGATCCATTTTGCCTACAGTCATCATAGCCAACATGATGCATGGAGGACCAGCAGAGAAGTCTGGGAAGCTGAACATAGGGGATCAGATCATGTCAATCAATGGGACCAGTTTGGTTGGCTTACCACTGTCAACATGTCAGAGCATTATAAAGGTAGGGAAAATGTTTCTAGAAGCCATACATTTTAAAAGGGTGACATCATTGAAGAGCAGAAAGTATGAAACTCTTAAATAAATTCTTACCAAATGTTTGCATAGTATTTTCCATTTCATGATCATAAGATACAGTGTGAATTATGCTACACCAATTTTCTGACTCCACACAGAACCACAAGAATGGATAAGATTGTAAGGGACCACTGGAAATCAACTAATCCAACCTGCCTGCTCCAGCAGGGATCCCTAGAGCACATTATTCAGGATTGTGTATTGATGGCTTTTGAATATCTCCAGAGAAGGGGGCTCCAAAACCTCTCTGAAAATCTGCTCCTATGCTCAGTTATTCTCACAGGGAATCAATTCTTCCTGATGTTCGGGTGGAACTTCCTGTGTTCCAGCATCTGCCTTTTTGTGTTTCATCCTACTGCTCTGCACCACGAAGAAGAGCCTGACTATATCTTTGTGACATCCCCCCCTCAGATACTTATATACACTGAGGAGGTTGCCTCTCAGTTGTTTCTTCTCAACGCTGAACAGACCAGCTCCCTCAGCCTTCTATGGAATGGTGGAATTTTTTAGGTTGGAACAGACCTCTAAAATCATTGAGTCCGGTTGTTAACCTTTTCCTCATAAGTGAAGTGCTTCAATCCCCTAATCATATTCATAGCCCTCCACAGGACCTGCTTGCACTGGGGAGCTCCATGTCTCTCGTCCTGAGGAGCCCAGGACTGGAGACAGTGCTCCAGATGTGCCTCACCAGGGCTGAGTGGAGGGGCAGGATCACTTCCCTTCACCTGCTGGCAATGCTGTTCCTAATGCATCCCAGGACGCTCCTGGCCTTCTTGGCTACAAGGGCACTGCTGGACGTCTTGTACTGGGGCCTGGGCTTATTCCTCCTGGGTGCAGGACCCTGCATTTACCCTTGTTGAATTTCAGAAGGTTCCTCTGCCCATCCCTCCTTGTCAAGGTCCTTTTGAAGGGCTGCACAGCACCTGGGGTATCAGCCACTCCTCCCAGCTTTGTGTCATGAGTAAACCCGCTCAGGAGGCACTCCATCCCTGATGATGGGTTAAATAAGATTGTAAGTACTGAACCTTGGCGGACACTGCTGGTTACAGGCCTCCAAATAGACCTTGTGCCACTGATCTCAGCCCTCTGAGCTCTNTCTTGGCTACAAGGGCACTGCTGGACGTCTTGTACTGGGGCCTGGGCTTATTCCTCCTGGGTGCAGGACCCTGCATTTACCCTTGTTGAATTTCAGAAGGTTCCTCTGCCCATCCCTCCTTGTCAAGGTCCTTTTGAAGGGCTGCACAGCACCTGGGGTATCAGCCACTCCTCCCAGCTTTGTGTCATGAGTAAACCCGCTCAGGAGGCACTCCATCCCTGATGATGGGTTAAATAAGATTGTAAGTACTGAACCTTGGCGGACACTGCTGGTTACAGGCCTCCAAATAGACCTTGTGCCACTGATCTCAGCCCTCTGAGCTCTTGTTCAGCCAGTTCTCAATCCACCTCACCATCCACTTCCTGAGCCTGGATATGAGGATAGCATGAGAGACAGTATCAAAAGTCTTGATGAAATCCAGACTGCTGACATCCAGTGCCATTCCAGAGTGCTGGGCTATTTATTTGTGTAGACAAGGGCTCTGTGCACAATGTTTTATTCAGAAGGAAGATACTGCCACATACACACTTGAAATTTTATGTCACAAATGGAGGCACAGGTGCCTCATATTGTCATAGGCCAAATTAGCTGTTAAATACCTCTTAGTATTTGGATTAAATAGAGTAAATGCTTTTTTATTTGTTTATACCTATTTTTAAAGCTTTAAAACTTTGGCTTTAAAGGCATGCCTTCTGTGGCATCTTTGTCCAAGTTATTTGAAAGTGTGGTACTTCTCTTCACTTGGATAAATGGGATATTTTAACTGGAAGAGCTTCTAGTTGTCAGCAAAGTATGTGACTGTGAAAAGCTTGCAGTTTGTCTGGAACTGAACAGTGTCTGGGGCAGCTATAGCGTAAAAAGGAGTAAGTATTTGAACATCAGCTTAAAGAACAGGAAAGATACATCACTAGTGAGTGTTTGAGACAAAGCTGTATGAGATTAGTTGTTTATTGAAATGGTCCTGCCTAGCTCTGCAGATCATCACCTGCAGACATATGATGTAATGCTGGTGGTACATTATACAGACATTCTTCTCTGATTTTCAGGAATACACCCATTAGACTTACTTACTAATTTAGGCAACTTTTTGGTAACAATTCATATTATGTAACCTTATTTTTTCTCATACTCTTTTTTTTTTTAATTGCAAAATAAATTTTCCATTTACAAGGTAAATTTGCCAAGTAAAAAAAGTATGAATTAATTTTTTTTTTCCTTCATGGATTATCTCTTAATACTTGAACTAAGTTGTTTGTTATAAAGCCTTCCCATTCAGATTTCCCAAAATGTTAATCTTGAGTTCTGATAAGTAATAGATGCATAAATCACTGAACCAGTTATTTTAGATTCAGTGAATAGAAATGATAGCCTGTAAGAGTGACATACTGACAATAGGCAAAACCAATCTCATATCTGTAAAGAAAGGAAGAAAAAAAGTAATATTAAATATCTTTGTGCCAGCATCATTGAAACAAAACTCCCTGCAAATGTAGGCTCTTCATGATTGTTTTCTATCCCACGTGAGTTTTATTTCTCAAACTGTGATAAGTTATACTTCGCTTATTCAGATGGAGTTTTTGTGTTGTTCACCAGTACTTTCTCAATACAGAACCAGGCAGTTTTGCTGTTGTTCCAGCTTCTGCGGACCTTTTTGTTCTTCATTAATACGTAATCACAGTTTCCACAGAAACTGCTAACCTTTTGTTTTGTTTTTCTAAAGAAAGTCAATCTGTATGTTTGCAGTTCTTCAAAACCACACATCTGAAGTTGTTCATGTAGCACTTTTGGAGACAAGTATATATGAAATAAGTATGTATATGAATGATCTAAGTGCAGATCATTAAATGTGGTAAAAATATCCCAGATTTCAGATTTCCTTAGCATGCTGTAAGGACTCCTTTGAAAAGACGATAATGTTATGTGGATAAACATATGTCACACGCACTTCAAACTAGATAATTCAGTATTATGGATGTAATCTCTGCTCCTAATTTACCATAAACGATTTACAAACTGACAGAGCTTGGAAGAAGCTTTCCATGTGCTGTGGCTGTTCCCTAATAGGATTATGCTACTTGTATCCTTTTCAGAAGCATCTGGTGGTGGCTACTATCAGAAGCTACTCAGGAACTAGATAAGTAAAGGTGGTCAAAACATGCAATTGTTTTGTTTCAGTTTGTATTACCAGTTTGCGTACTACTGACAATTAGCCACTTCTAAAATACATGCCACTTGGAGCCACTTTCTAGAATGAGCCAAGCTGAGCTCAGCAGTGTGGAAGTGAGGGCAGCTGTTTTCACCCAGTGTTGATTGCACCCAATTTCAGGCACTGAAAAGAAAATGGACTTTAAGGTAGTTCATCCTGCCAGGATGCCAGTTCGGTTACTCAAGTCCCTGCTGAATCTGGAGCTCAGCTCAACAGAATCAGCAGCAGTAGTATGTAGAGACTTCAGTGTATTATCTTAGCTATAGTAGGAATTATTTTTCAGAATTAATCATTTGAAGTCAGTGTCTGACACCTTGATTGCAGTGGGACTTAGATTATAATGGTACATATAAAAGGAATTTGGAAGCAAATACTGGAACTGACAGGCATTTAATTAAGTGAGTTAAAAGTTGCTGTATTTTTTAGAAAGCATTTCATTCTTTATGTGGATTTTATTTATGTATGGATTTTTGGCTAATACTTTGTGTGAAAGAAACATTTCAAAAATCTATTTGTACAATTTCCAAGAGCTCTGAACACTTGAAGTTGTACAAGGGGTCAGATTGCAGTTATTTGTGGTTTATTACATTTGTGTTTTCGGGGAGCCATATGAACACAATTTCTGAGTCTGGCAGTCATGCCTGTAGCTGGTCTAGACCAACACTTTGGTTCAAAGTAGAGCAGGCTTCTTGGGGCTGTTCCCACTAGGATTTAAGTAACTCCAAGACTGGATACTCCACAACCTCTCTTGGTAATATGTGTTTTACCACCCTGACAGTAAAAATAATTTTTTCTCCTTCAATTTTCTTCTGGTAGCAAGGAGTTTATGATGAATGTGATATAACTTATCTAGAAGGGAGGAAGAGTACTTGGAATATATCGAGCTCTGTTTTGGGGTCAATGATGAGTGAGTAGAGAGGTTATGGGTTAGCATAAATGGGCAGACTGGTAAGGGTGACACTGTTGTGGGGAGGATGTTGATGAGGCCTTCTACAGGCAGCTCGAAGCATCCTCCAAGTCACAGGCCCTGGTTCCTGTGGGAGGCTTTAACTACCCTAACATCTTTTTGTAACTGTCTTAGCTACTTATTAATTAAAAGTTCATTGGCTTTTTTGGTGTGCTGGATACACTTGTTTAATGTTCCTTTTATGCATGGTTTCTGTTACCAAATGAAGAAACTGCCAACAAGAACCTAGTTTTCATAAAACAACTGTGCCAGCTTTTTGGCAAGAAAATCTTGATGTTTTATCACTCATTTCACTGAATATTCTGATGCTTGTGTCTGGCATTCAGTGATCAGATTCTGGTACAATGCATACAAAGATCTGTTTATTCAGGGTTGCTCCTGTGTTAATGTTTTAACACTTTTTTTTTTTTTGTTTTGTTTTGGGTTTAGTTTTGGGAGGGTTTTTTTGTTGGTTGGTTGGTTGGTTGGTTGGTTTCATTTGTACAGTGCTTTTGTTAAATGTTTAACTCTCTATTTTCTGTTTTTTTCAGGGTTTGAAAAACCAGGCCCGGGTTAAACTGAATATAGTTCGATGTCCTCCAGTAACCACAGTCTTGATCAGAAGACCAGACCTTAGATATCAGTTGGGCTTCAGTGTGCAGAATGGGATTGTAAGTAGCCTCTTCACTTTCTGATCAAGCTTTAACATACTTCCTCTCCATTTGTGGGTAAGTTTCAGTGTGGGAAGAGGGAAACTGCTATTTTCTCTCTTACAGCAAGCAGGATTTTGCAAGTGTTAAGTCTGAGATATAGAAGTTGGATTAATAACAGTTATTTTTTGTTTTTGACTCTACTTACTTCACAATTTTAGAGTCAGCCAGAGGAACAAAAAAGTTGTCTCAGCTTAAAAAAACAAAAATTTGTGGAAGAGTCTGCTTTCAGCATGCATCATACATGCCTTTAAGCAAGCCATTGCACAATCTCAAAAGAAAAAGCCTGTTCTTTTTGTCGTAAGGCATCTACCTCATCAGTGTCATTAAACTGAGGTCCTTCATGCCCTCATAAATTTCCAAACCATAAGATGTGTAATGTACAACACAAACAGCCATTTCTGAGAGTTTGTTCTCCTCTTTGAAGAGAATATCCATTGGTTACTTGTCATTAACAAATTTTACTTTGCATCAGCAATTGATTGCATCTTAGAATGTCTCTGTGTTTAAATGTTGATTCATAGCTTGCAGGCAAAAGTGGGTAATCAAAAGTCTCTGTTCATTATCCAGCCCATGATAAATTTGTTCTTTCCCTTCCAGATCTGTAGCCTTATGAGAGGAGGCATAGCAGAGCGAGGAGGTGTGCGTGTTGGCCATCGGATCATTGAAATCAATGGGCAGAGCGTTGTAGCAACACCCCATGAGAAAATTGTTCACATCCTCTCAAATGCTGTTGGTGAGGTAAGAAGCCGCAATGTGTCTGGGCAATATAGCACAGTTCATTGCTGCTACCAGTAACAACCAGTGGAAACCAGTAACAAGCAGTGTCCTTCAAGGGAACAATACTTTGTCATGTCTTTTTCAGTGGCATAGACAGTAGGATTGGGTTACACTCTCAGCAAGTTTGAAGGTGACATTGAGCTCAGTGGTGCTTAAGGAAAGGGATTCCATTAGAGGGACCTGAACAGGCTAGAAAAGTGGCCCATGTAACCCTTGTGAAGTTCAACAAGACCAAGTGCAGGGTTCTGCACCTGGGTCTGGGCAGTCTTCAGCATCAATAGAGACTGGGGGTGAAGGGATTGAAAACAGTCCTGCAGAGAGGAACTTGGTGGAAGAAAAGTTGGGCATGAGCCAAGAATGGGCACTTGCAACCCAAAAAGCCAGCTCTGTCCTGGGCTACATCAAAAACTGTGTCACGAGCAGGGCAAGGGAGGTGACTTTCCCTCTTGATTCTGCTCTTGTGAGACCCCACCTGGAGTGCTGTGTACAGTTCTGGGGTCCTCAGTGTGAACAAAGCATAAACATGCTTGAGTACATGCAGATGAAGGTCATGAAAAGAGTCAGAGGGCTGGAGCACCTCTCCTATGAGAAGAGGCTGAGAGAGGTTAGGTTCTTCAGCCTGGAGAAGAGAAGGCTCCAGGGAGACCTGACAGTACCTTTCAGTGTATGAAGGGGACTTCTAAGAAAAACGGAGACAGACTTTTTACCAGGGTCTCCAGTGCAGAACAATAATAGGCAATGGTTTTAAACTGAAAGAGGGTAGATTTAGACTCGGCATAGGAAGAAATCCCTCATTGTAAGGATGATGAGGCACTGGAAGAGGTTGCCTAGAGGAGCTGTGGATGCCTCATCCCTGGAAGTGTTCAAGGCCAGGTTGAATGGCGCTCTGAGCCAACCTGGTCTAGTGGAAAATGTCAATGCATGCAACAGGGCTGTTTGGACTAGATGATTTTCAAAGGTCACTTCCAATTCAAGCTATTCCATCATTTTGTAGTTCTACTTCTACTGGCCTGTTGCTAATCAAATCCAAAAAGCAGAAGTGGGAGCAGGCCTGCACACTATTTCTTTCATTATTTGCCCATAGTTCTATTCTGTAGAAGAACCCTACCGTGAAAATATCCAGTGTCCACAGTTTTAGATGGTTCATTAATACTAAACATACCATTTCATAAAATCATCAGGAGCAGTACTTTAGTAAGGGTATGAAAACTCTCAAGTCTTACCTTTTTTTCTGCCTTGTATGAACTTACCTGTGTCCTTTACATGAGGTATGCACTTTTAGGAACATCAATTAACTTGGCTTGTTTCTTCTAGATTCATATGAAGACGATGCCAGCTGCCATGTACAGACTGTTGACTGCACAAGAGCAACCAGTTTACATCTGAAGCCAACACCTCACCACCACAGTGTGCATGAAAGATGTTTTTCCTCATTAGTGCTTGTCTCTCTAGTGCTGCATTTCTGTGTCTGCAGAGACATTTCTTTCTCTCTCCCCCCTTCACAGACACAAATACACTGTTTCTCTCTCCTCCATCCCCTTTTCCTCTTATTCCCACCACTTTCCTGCATTTTGGTAAGGGGCAAAATATATCTATGGAACTATTTTGGTTGCATCTTTTTTACAAGTGAAACCTCATACAGTTCCACAAGCAAAACAAGAAAATAACAGCAGCATAGTTTACAGCAGTATTCACAGATGGCTCTGTTTCATGCTACATAATCAGTTTTATTTTTGTGGCTATAATTTTAAAAACTGAGTAAATTAAATGTTGCTGAATAAAAGATGTCTTTACCAAAGGGATAGAAGTATAGGGTACAAAGTGTTCTCTTGGATATCCTGCATGTGACTTTGCTTTTCTTGCCCTATATTCCCACAGGCACTAACCTCAGTACTAAAGGTTTGTGTCTGTGGAGAAAGTAGAATACCAAAAGGGTTGGTTTGCCCTCAGGAAAAATTACCTGCTTATGAAGACTCAGTAAATGCTGCTGTTGTAAAATGAATTGTCCAAATACACACCTTTTAATTCCTCTCTGTCATCAGTTCTTCATCATAGTAGGACCCCAAAAGATACTCCATGAGTTGCTGGAACACGTTATACTTATATTATTTACATTAAGAAATTTGGGAGGCATTTTTTACAGCTGCCTCCCCCTCTCTGCACCCAGGTTTCTAACTCCTACTTTTCTTCTGCTTTGTCTTTTATAGTCCCTTCCTGATTTTAGAGGTTAAAGTCAGGGGGGGAGGATCTTTAAATATCCACAAGAAAAATAGTGAGGGGATTTGCTGAATAGCTACACTTTTTCTAGGCTCTTAATTCTGAATTAGGTGCACATAGCCATGTGTGCCAGTGTATATAGACATTTTTAAAATTGTGCTTCCTATTTATGAAGTTTGAATATAAGAGATCTGCAGACTGTTTAAGTAATTTTGTTCTCTGAGCCAGTTTTAACATATATTTTTGTCCAAAGACCTGTCTAATTTTATTGACTTCTTCTTTAGTTCATTATATAGGTAGTGGAAAGGATGAGGCAGGAATAAACTTATTTATTTTGTTATATAACTTAGCTTGTGATTTTTTTCCCATATGTATGGCACTTACAAGAGATATGTGTGTACTATATGCACTTGTATGAAGATGATAAACTGTAGGGATGTATGAAATCTTGTATTTGATTAGCCTCTAAGTTGCATGCTAGAGACAAAAGGGGGAAAGGGGGCTGGGTTGGGTTCTTTGGTTTTTTTAAGAGGGTTAAAAATAAAAAAGAAGCAAGTGGCTTTTCTTCCTAGTGAGAGGAGAATTCTACATTCTCTGTAGTTACTTTTTTTCAGCACTGTATACTGGTGTTTATACTGAAGTTGAACCATGCGTTTAGTCCAGGCTCGTATGTTGATTTCTTTTAAAGAAACAGTTTGTGCTGTGTTTTACTGCAATGGAAAGGCTCAGTGAGATGAAAACAAGAGCAGACAACACACAGGCACACACCACTTCTGCTTTGCAAATGCGGTGTTGTTCATAGTCACTTGCTTCTCACTTGTTGTGATGTGAGCTGTGCAATGTAAGCGTTGCTTGCAGTCCAGTGGTGATCCTAGACATTGCTATGGGGATTTATGGAGGTGGGTGTGTGCATGGGCACTTGTTGAAAACACTGCTGAGAACCACTGAGCACTTTTATCAGAGGTCCTTTTTTGACTTTCAAAAATCATGGATAACCATGGCCTGATCAGAGTTAGAGGATAAACTCTATTTCTGTGGGAAGCAGATATTTAAGGGACATAATGAAGTGTGCATAAACTGTTGTAGTATGGGGATATGTTTTAGTGTTGAGATTAATGTACAATGAATTCATTTTACTACATTTCTTCTTGTTATATAATTTAATCCAAGGCTCCAGAATAGCAGATTGCACAAGAGAATGGTGTTAGTATTCCAGGTTAGTACTTAACTCTGCTGCCTGACTGATGCAACAAGATAATTAATGGCTTGTGAGTATATTGTTTAACTGTAGACATATGGTTTATGGTGATTTGAACCTTTTTTTCTAGAACTTTCCATATATATAGTAATAAATGTAAATATGGTATATAACCATGTACAATTTAGAAGATTATATACAGTGCAGCCTTTCCGTACATTGCCTGAGGAAACTTAGTGAACTCTTGAAGACACAGTTGTCATGCTCCTGGTTCCTGTTATGTGTATGCCCTCCACTTCACTTGTTTCTGTGGTTCTGTCTAGCTCATGTGGTGAAATCTTTAAGTCACTTCACTGGGAAAGATGAAGACCTGAACAAGCAAATGTATTTAGAGAAGAAACAACTGTTTCTTTGGAAATCTTGCAGCCAGGAGTCTGTGAAGTTACTGTTCATCCTAAATAGGTGCTTAACATTAAGCAAATGAATGCTTGCAGAACCAGAGTTTAGCAAAAAAATCTCATTTTTTCCAATTATAGTATGCGCATAAGATTTCTAAACTGGAAGGTCCATAGTGGGTGCACACTTCTGAGAACAGCCTTGTAAACAATCCCATTTTACTCTGAAAACTGAGTTTCAAGAAAATGGAACTCAAAAGGGAAAGATGGCTGTTCTCTAGAGTGTTGCAGCAGTTTGATAGCTCAGATATGGGGATTTTTAACAGATGCAAAGGAACATTCCTTCAAAGGTTTACATTCCTTCTTTAGTGACAGACCTGAATTCTTTTTCTTTCATCCTTGCTACTTCATACAGTCTAATTAACTCTTCAGTGTTTACATTAAGGATGAAACATCCCTTGTATTTTTTATTTGTGAGAAGTTTCACACGTTTGTTTTGAATCTTGTTTGAGTCTCAGTTTGGATTTCCAAGTTTGCTAGCTTTCCTTTTCTAAAAGAAATGTATTTCTCAAGACAGCAACATGGTTTAGAACTCTTGTATATATTTAGCGCAGTACCTAGACTATGAAGTTGTACTATTGTTCTGTAAAGAGGATGAATAGAAATTATTGTAAAGCGTTGGGAAAAGCATAGTATTGTATTTGTAACAATATTGTTCTTTGTAAACATTTAATGATCTCTATATATAAATATAAATATATATATAAATATATGTGAGCCTGGAATGTTGATATTGCACATCTACTGAATGTAATTACTCTGATGTTTTCTGCCACCGGTCTCTGACCTCTCTAACGAAGTTGTGCTGGTTTGATTTGGTGGAGAGACAGAGGGAAGAAGGGTGGGCTTTTTGCTTTGGATGGGACAGGGTAGGGGGTTTCTGGCCAGTTACTTTGTTGTGATGTATTTACTGTGCTACATTCCTTTATTTAACAGAGCGCTAATGTCTGTAAGATTTGCAACAATAAACTACAAAACAAAAATACCTCAGACAAGGCTGAGAATTTGCTCATACTGACCTAGAGGCTGACTTGCCAATGCTGAATGCATACAATATTGGAAGGTGTCTGAACTTCTTTTTTGCCACTTAGTCTGGTGTAATTCTGCATGTATTTCTGCAGGTGTGAAGCAATGCTGTTAACTTTAGTTTTAAAACAATATTCTTTTCAGATAATACATGACACTAGTGCTCCTAATTCCTAGTCTAAGGTGGCATCCCAATTTCTACTGTGTGAGATGTCACTGTGACTGTGACATAAATACTATTTCATTGACCAAATAACTAAGTAGGCTTTTTTCATAAATGGGGGATAGATAGAAATTCTTCACTTAGTATAATTTCTGAAATTAGTTTTCCTTCAAATGTCATCAGCATGGTTTATTATTAAAGATCTAATATCATTTGAATAAAAGTAGAATTGTATATGTCTGTCCTCAGAATTAATCCTGGAATGGCCTGTGCTAACTTTAAAAATATTTGTATAATGAGAGACTGGTTATGAAAAAAGTGATTCTGTTTGAAAGTCAACAAAAAAAAAAAAAAGTCATCAAGGGAGCGTTTCTTTTGGTGAGGCTTCACAGGATTTTCTATGCCTCATAGGTTGTTGTACTTTGAAACTACAGAAATGAAAATATACACCACAACTGATTCAGAAGAAAACTAAACATGGGCCTTAAGCCACTTAGTGGCTGTTCATAACATGAAATACAACTATCATGAACATGAGAGAATGAAGTATTTCACTTTACTTGCATATAGACTGAAGAAATTGTGAAGTCTCTGGTAAAGGGTGCAGTAGAAAGGCTGAGTTTGCCTTCTGTGTTTCCCTGTGTGCCACTCCCCATCCTCCTGTTTATTCTTACCATTAGCTGTACTCATCAATTTCTGTGTAACAAACTTCTGCATTTCAGTGGGTAACATAAGCTTTTACTTCATCAGTACAAATTTCACAGATTTGCTGTATTCACAGGGGACATGTTTCTAGCCCTCACCTTCAGTGTTTTAATGGTTTGGATCCACACAGAGGACAAGCAGACCCCACCCCAGTTCCAGCACGGTTTAGTGCCTTGCAGGCTGCAGAGGTGGTGCTGGTGACTTGTGGGGACTGACAGTGTCAGTGACAGGGGTGGGATTGTAATTTAAATAAATGTCCAATGCAGAAGCAGGTGAAGCAATCCTGACCTTTAAACATGGCACATAAAGAATCAGTGATCCATGTGCCGGTACTTGAGAAGGGCCGGGCCTGTGCTGTGCTGCTTTGTGCTGCTTCTACAGATGGACCTCCAGGGATGTCCTTTGGCCACAAGATAAATTCAGATGGTTGATTGTAAGAAAGGAGCCTGCAGGCAGTTCCAGTGGTACTCAAAATGGCAAATACCACCCAGCAGTACATATGTGTCCATGTCTTTGTCTAGAAGTGCAGCAATGAAGTCCCATGTGAACATCCCTTTTGTTTGACAGTAGAAGTGATGAACAGAGTTTTCTTCTAAGAAAATTTTTAATTAGTTCAAATTACCTAAATGGGGTAAAAAATGGATGGGATCTGCATAACATCTTGTGCCCTGCTTGATGCTGCACAATCTGGGGTTCCCAGCACCTAAAGGAATATAAAACTAGGTTTATCAACTTCTTTTGTCCTAGCATCTGCCCTAATAAAAAACATTTTAAATGAGACTATACAGAGAGTAAATGAGATGTTCCATCATTAAGACAAAAATAACATTCTACCATTAAGTGAGAAGTTCACTGAACTGAAAGAACACTTTTTGAAGACAGTTTTTATTTTTAGTAGTTTGCAAATCAACAACCTTCTTTTATAATTTTAGAATTCTGAACAACATTTTTTTACTAACTTACTGTGTATGTGAAGGTCTGCATTTTATGACAGGAGATTTTAATTTAAACCAAAGTACTGATAACTTGCAAAGTTCTTCAATACTGCTTTAGACAGCTCCTTCCACAAGGATGAATTATCATCATACCCCACAACTACGTTACCAAACTCCACAGAGATGCAGGACAGTAATTTATCACAAACAGATGAGTTGCAACTGAGAGCCCAGTAAAGAGCTTGCAATCTGCTTAATGGTCTTTGTAGAATGATCTTCCTCTTTAGAGTCCGTGCTTGAGAGTATTAAAAAAAAAGGGGATTATTGACAAACCCACCCACTTGGCAAAGACGATTTTCCTCTGCAGTATGTGTATGTCTGACAAAAGTGCTCTGCTGAGGAATAACCAAAATGCCAGCTCAAAGTACAGTTTCCCTGACAACACCAATAAGACTGTGAGGCCGTTCATGTTCTGCTCTCTGGATTCTCTCTGCTAGCTGTTCTCCCTCTGTGGTGAAAGTACTCAGGTCACCACAGCTCTCCAGGTACAGCAATCCAGGATGCAATCTAAAAGGTAGCACACGAACTCTTAATGACATGGCTTGCTGGGCAGGTGCCATCGCCTTTAAAAAAAAAAAAAAATAAATCAGTTTTGTTTTTAAGCTCTAGTTCCATTAAAATAGGTTTTTACCCAACTAGGAATAAGCTTGTAGTAGTGCTGTCTGTTATGTTTAAATAATTTTAAAAGCTATAAAACCAAAGCATTTGCCAAGGAGGCATGGGAAAACCAATCCTAGCTGGGAAAAGGAGCAGGGTAATTTTTTGGTTTATTGTTGTTTGTGGGGTTTTTGGTTGGTTGGTTTGGTTTCCCCCTCAAAGGTGCACAGGAATTCTCTCACTCCACCTATGGCATGTGTGGTATTGTTTAGAGGAGCCTAAATGTTGCTTCCTTGCAGAAGCGACTGAACTGTAATAACCTTCAGGCCAGTGTGAGAAAAGTCTCATAAGAAATCTTCTTCCCCTGCTGTTTCTGTCAAATTTGTCAAGGCTTTTGTTGCCTGAAGGCTGCAGTGGGAAATCCCACTTTATCTGCAGAGCCTAAATGACACTGATGTGTTTTGCATGAGAACCCAAACCCAAACCAGTTGTTATTGCTAATCACTTGTGCTATGCATGAATCAATTCATCTACCCAAATGGTCTGCAGGTTACCAAAACACTTGTTTGACGAAGTCTGCAGTGTTTGAAACTTTTGAATATTCATTCCATTAATGAAAGCATGTATTTTCTATTTTCTCCTTTTCTTTCTTTAGTATTAGGCCTTATTTTTATCCTGGGAGCCAATCAAAAAAAAGTTGCTTCTAGTGGGTTTACATAAAAATTTCCTTGTCAGCCTACATTCCTTCTGGTTTGTAATAGAAAATGCTTATTTATAACATCTTCTTCCTCTCTCCTGCCACATTCAGTATAAAATGTTGTCATGTTATTTACAGTTCATGATTCCACCACAGAAGACTGACTCAGTTTTTAAATACACACAGACTCAGACTTCTGGCTGACAGAGCAAGAAACATCAGTTCCTCTCACACACTCCCTATATCAAATGCACTAAAGCACAGAAGGAAGCCAATTTGGTCCAAAAACTTTGACACACAGAGTGGCAAAGGTAAACCTGTACTTCCAAACCAGGGGTAATGCATTTCCACATCACCTGATAAATACAAGTAATAAAACTACCTGCTCAAGGAAAGTGGCACTGGTGACAGCTTCTGCCATATGTTTCTCATCTGATTTTAAAATAGACTTGATACTTTCCACCAAGCAATGTACGTCTGGGCTCATGCTGCAGGGGGACTGCTCAAGGATCCACGCCACACGCCGTTTAGTGTCCATATATGACTTACAGTCTATCAGAGATTGGGGTCTTCCCCTCAAAGCTCTTGCTCTTGAACTCTTCCGCAAGGTGACAGTGTTCAGTTGATTTGTATCATTGAGTGTTGCAGTTTCACAGTTGACTACTGTCCCTGAAGACAAAGATGAAACAAAGCAAATAATCCACATGGCTCACAGTATTCCCTGAGATTTCACTCCTGATTCAATGAGGATGCAGTGCACAGTTTAACCATGTAAAACTTAACAGTCTGGCATGGTCAGGGTGGTATGGAAGGCTCACTCTATTGGATTTACACAAAACGCCTGTAATGTCGTCACACATAGCTACGGTTGAGCACATATCACATGTCCAAGGGTCTGGAAGGACTCTTCCTTCCCCTTTGGAAAGCTGTTTGTCATTTTGTGTACATTGGTTCTTTTCCCTTGTTTCTGATCTGAAGAGACCTGAAATGTGTGTTGAGTGTTAATGTAAACATACAGTTACACAAGGCAGGTTAAGCAAAGTTAGAAGGCTTTTATGATCTCTCCTAAACTCCTTGTAACTTTTAGTTACTAGCAGTCAAGAGGACGAGTTATAAAATATCTGAAAATAACTACCTGTCAAGCTGGAAGCTATTAATACTAAAAAGTGGAAATTCAATGGAAAAAAAAACAAACCCACATCAAAACATTCAAAATTACCTTGCAAGGACTAAACAAAGGGCAAGACAGAATCTATTTCACTGCCTTTGGTCCAAATAAAAATCCACTGCCTTTGATGTAAACAGGTTATCAAATTTTGACCCCATTAAAAGGGGAGGAAAAAAAATAAGCACACCTACAGATTGTTCAAAAAGCACTTTAACAATGGCTTCACACCAAATAATGCCAGGAGGAGATGCAAAACTTCCCAGCAAGAAGAACACTAACTTGCAGCAACCTTCCATTGTTGCAGTGAGTTCCCTTTCTGCAGCACTCGTGACTAACTCTCAGATCCACTGCTGAACAGACCTAACAGTAACACCGAGCCTAAAGCTTCCAAATGCTTCTGACACGGAGCCTCTACAGCAGAAACACTCTCCTTTCACAGCTATGAATAGGCTCTGTGTCATGTAGCTATTGCTTCAGCAGCAGATTCTCTGGGCAGCTCTGGTGGATGTTGATAGGAGGAAAAGAGAAAGCACATGATACAGCAGAGGCATGAAAACCTTCCACAAAAACAGCAAGTGTAATCCAGACAGGCATGCTCCCACTATCCAGAATAAATGGCTGTTACTAACACACCCCATTGGCACTTACATTTTGACTACTAATATGTATCAGCAGCTACTGTGGGTATTCCAATATCCGCTGGTAAAAGCTGCAGGACTCCAAAGTGCTGTGTTTTTCAAGACTGTCAGCAGTATCACGGACTTTGTAGTCACATTAGTTTTCCCACAGCAACAGAATTAGATCGCTGACACCAAAGCAGTTTCATCAGCTCACTACCATGGGTTGTATGGAATTTTTTGGGGTTTTTTTGATGGTATGAGGATCAAGGAAGGGGGAGCAAATTTACAGGCCAAGACCAAATCGCCAAGCCAAGTCTGCTTTAAACTGCTCATGCTGACAACTGCACTTGTAAGATTTTAGAGTCCTGTGTGCTCTCTCTCCTCATGTTCCACCATTGCTCCCTCCCTCCTACCCAGACTAGCAACCCAGACCCTACTACTGACCCTGTTTCCAGATGTGAGAACCTAAAGAGCAGCAAGACTAAGGAGCTAGGTGGAGAAGGTTTGGCAAAGCACAAACTACTGTAATGTAGATATACTCCGTTGGGAGACAGGAGCTGATTTCTGCAGGTACTAGGTTCAAGGTACCAAACTTCCAAAATATGTTCCTTCAAAGAACTATTACACAATCACTGATGGAGAAAACAGAGTCACCTTGAGACACCTGGCAGTGCAGAAGCTCAGGGTCACTTTTAGATCGTTTCCGCAAGGGCTCGAAGGGTCTCCTGCTCACTCCTGCAGGCACACAGCCTGTATTTGAAGGGGAAAGGCTCACTCTGCTGGAAGGCTCCTGAATTTCTTCAGCTGAATAATCAGGAACAGAAAAGTAAAAATAGTCAAAATAAGCAAATATGTAGAAGCCATTATTAGAGACTATTACTGCAATGACTGGACACAAAAGTCTAGAGGTGTATGTGCGTCTGCACAGGCCCACAGTTACTCAACAGTAACACTGGTCTAAAACCTATTTAAACATTTGCAGAAACCTGTTCAGCCTTATGCAACTGGAGTAGCAAAAGACTACAGTCTAGTACAAAAATCACCTTAAACTACCTGATCAGAGAGAAGGAAGCTATAGCTTTATTAGAGAAAAACTAAATCTCACAGAGCCCCAAATCCTCCTGCTTGTAAGCAGTTGTACCAAGATATGACAGCGTAAGGTCAGAGACGTCAGTCATCTTTTGCAATTAGGTAGCTTGTAAATCAGTCACCAGCCCTTGTAAAGGAATTAAAATGTTGTTTCATGAGGTTCTTTGCTTAAATATTTTCCTGGATTACTGTGATACATTATATCCTTCCCAATGCTCCTTTTCCTGAAAGGGAAATTATATGCTACAATTTAATGAACAGGACAAGGTGAGTCTATGCACATTTCCCACTAAGCTTGGTTCTGTACCTCCATCTGGTGGCCCCTGGCATATTACAGAAAACTATTTTCTTGCTCATGCAGGAGTTTAAAAATTTGTAGCGCATTGACCCTGGCTGGATGCCAGGTACCCACCACAGCCACTTTGTCACTGCCCTCTGCAACCAGGCAGGGCAACAAAACCAACACACACTCTAACAGGTATGTGTCAGTGACAGGAGCATTCAGGAAAATTCAGGCTTGGATGATATGCACTTGTTGAGCACAGCACCTTATCTCCTACACAAATGCAACTTAGAATCTCTAAAGAGAAGAAAGAGTGACACAACCCATATAAAGCAAGTACCAGCCTGGAAAATCAGAAGGTAAGGCCCAGCGACGAAATATGGCAGGCCAAGAATCATGCAGGATTAAAGAATCCATCAGTAATATAAACTTTTCAACACCAGTGGAGGTGTGTTAGCAGTAAGTCCTGGAGGTACAATGCTGCTGTGTTACTTTGGAGAAGTTGTTTGTTGTTTTTTTTTTTTTTAATTCTGAACAGATTAATGAACCAATTTCATGATCTTATGATAATAATGTTAATGTTTCAGATGTCATTATTCTTAATAATGTTAATGTTTCAGAGAGATAATTGTCTTACGGCAGTGTGTACTGGAAATGCATACACCTAGTATGCAATGATACACAGCACCTACCAAGCATTTCCTGCCACCAGCAGAAGGTTGCATGCCTGCCTACTACAGTCAGCAGAGAAAGTCCCATTCTGCTTGACAGGAGTGATTATGAAGCCAGCAAAATTATTTTAGCTGGCATACAGAAGCTTAGAGCTCCTCCTGCAGCCGGCAGTCAGGATTCCCCTTACTCAGCTAGCAGAATAGAGCACAGCTTTAGCTTCCATCGGGAGCTGTGCTCAGTTGATCTGCTGTGATGATGCCAAGGGAATCACAGCATCATACACAAATGCCCTGGCATGACAGCCTGCCAGCATAAACTGAAAGGTCAGATTTTATTTATAGGCTGCTCCACTGCACTGGCTGAAACAGCCTACAGACTTCCTCTGCCACAATTCCAACCTAAGTCCCCATTTTATATTTCCCTCCTGCTGTGATTTAAGCCCAGCAGGCAGCTCAGTCCCTCACAGTCACTCACTTACTCTTCCCCAGTGATATGGGCAGAAGAACTGAAAGGACAAAACTGGCAGAAGTCACGGGCTGAGATAAGGACAGCTGGAGTGAAGTGGGGAGAAAAAACCCCAACAAACTCAAAGGAAAACAAATGATCCTAAAGCATTCACCACTAGCTGACTGATGCCCAGCCAGTGCCTGAACAGTGACAATCACAGGTCAAAAATTCAAACCAGCACCACAGGCTGCTATGAAGAAAATTAACTCCATTCCAGCCAGATGCAGTACACCTCCCCAAATGTAAACAAAGGAAGAAATACTGCTCAGTGTATTTCTTTCTCTTAAATTCTAGGAAGGCTTGGCATCTAGAAGCAGTGTTAATTTTCCTTCTTGAAAAGCTCACTTTGTAAATCTGAATTTAACAGGCAGGCTGATAATTAAACATCTCTTTACAGATCTTTTTATTCAAAAGAAATACTGGATAA